>REGL01000636.1:145353-160837 GCA_004194395.1 Aurelia aurita complex sp. Pacific | reverse complement strand
TTAAAGTAATGAAAACAAACATTTTACCATCCTTAAATAATTTTGGATTAAAGGGTTCGTTTCAGCCAGCATGCACTTGCCATCTCTTGGCTGGCCTTTGTTGTCACTATCTTCATTGGCCATAAAAATGATGACAAAAGCCTCTCTCTTGTAAACCAAAATCTTAAATAGGCCCCCTGTCTCTATTGAGCCCCTCCCCCACTCAAATCTATTGCAAGATGTCACCAAAGATGTTCCATTTATTTAGCTAAATAAGTTTGCATGTTAATCATGGTATGGTTTGGGATAAAACCTGTGTCGAATTTGTGTATTATGTCGATTACGCAAAATATAGGGCAAAAAAGCTACAAAGCTATCATTTATGTCCTTTGGTTTAACCTTGTGAATAAGCCCCCATATCTTTTAGGCCCCCTCCTAAATTGAATAAGCCCCCCCGGGTTTAATAGAGCTTTCACGGTATATTGATTTTGCTTCATCATTGCTGTAAATCGAAGTTTCGTGTTTCATTATTAAATTAAATTTTATGATTTGTTTTGTAGGGAACTGAGTCACAATCGACTGGAAGACAAAACGATTCACAAAGAAGCATTCAAAGTCAACACAGTATTGACACAATTGTATGTATCTGCTCCTTATGTAGACTTCTGATCTTAAATCCCTTGTTTCCCTGCGTTCTTTGATCAGAATTTAGATGTCCTAAAACAATGCAAATTGTGATCAGACGTTAAACATTGCAAATTGAGGTCAGGGGTCAGGATTGCTTGTAAAGAACCTAGGGTGTCCCAAAAAAGTACTCCTGTTTGAAAAATCACCAAAATTGTAATATTAGGGTGATCTTCAAATTTATTTTTTTGGCAAGTACGTCAATGGCCAAATTAGTTTTCAGACACAGCTGATTCTGTGGTTGGTTTTCATATTAGCGAATTTAGCTCTTTTCAGGGCTGCCTGATGTTGAAGCATTTTGCAAAGGGTACTGATGATTACCAGATTAATTCATTTTTGAATATTGAGCTTTTGGTTCGTCATAAATCTCAGAAAAGAAGGAAAACTATCATTGTAGACTTGAAAGGAAATGAAAAATCTCACTGTAATGGCTCTCAGGCAAGATAAATGATCTCGCTGAAAGAATACAGCTCAGAGTGAGGCTTTTCATTGCCCTTTTTCATGCCCTTAAAATAATGAAAACAAACATTTTACCATCCTTAAATAATTGTGGATCACTGACAAAAGAGATCGAAAAGAAAATCTTATGATAGGTTCAATAATCATATTTTCAGGATGTTTCGAACCGGGGTACGTTTTATTGGGACACCCGGTATATCAGTATGAACAAGAGTGATTGGAAATGCACAGCTCCATTTCTCAAAATCCCCTCCAAGTCTCGAGATAAGCTCGAGAAGACTTGCAGGCAAAATAAAGCTGTGTGAGAAAGTTTGCAGAGGTTAAAAATAGGCTATAAAGATAGGAGAACAGATGATGTGAATGAATTGAACATTTATTAACATCAGCCGAGAAGATTAGAGTGTCAGGGAAAGCTGAAACGCAGGGAAAGTAAGATATGACTGATTTTCTCTTCAAGGATAAGTACGGGTTCAACTTGGGCCTAATTTAAATATGTTCTCACAGCCCTTGTTATAACGATATGTGATGCCAGAGAACATCATGAACATCATTTCAGTTTATTTGGACCCAAAAATATCACTTTTAGTAAAATCATCACCCAGAAATGACGGACTTACCTCCCCGTATGTGCAGGTGCTGAGTGTCACCCCAGTGAGTTCCATGACGGTTTTCTCGATTAATTGTCATGATAAGAACACATGGGGATGACTAAATTATTTTTGTATTTTTAGATACCTTGGATCGCAATCAACTTCAGCACCTTATAATGGTATTCAATATGTACCCGATGCAGTGAAGAATGGTACCTATTTACCAGCAATATCGACACTGTGAGTAAACACACAAATACAGTAGTTAATGCATTTTATCCATGCTTACTTGAAGCTGTACACTACCGTAAATCCTCCAATACGCCGATGGAGGCTTATTTGTAAGAATTATCTTTATATGGGAGCTAGACTTGCCCTCAGTCTAAATCGTCAAAAGAAATTGAAGGGAAAAGCGAAAAGCGAAAAGCGAAATAAACATTCAGAAAATATACTCTCGTAGTATACTTTCAGATAGAATTATTACAGTTGACGATGTAGACTTGGAGCAAATCTAGATGGGGGCTTATTTGAAGGGGGAGGGCTTATATTAGGTAGTTGCTTGATGGAATTCTGCGATACTAGCTCACGAAGGTGTGGAGAGAAGTGAAAACATATCAGTTTTGAAATAGAATTCACGAGAAAATATATCTTAAGAATATAGCATTGAATTATAACGACAATAAACTTCACACCAAGAGGCAGAATATGAACAGTTTTATATAAAATTCATCCCTTTGTGGAATTAAAATACCCCAATGGGGCTTATTTTTTCTACCTGTTTTACATCTTACTACATTACAGTTAGTTACATTTTGTAACGATTTCTCTCCATTCACTTCTGTCATTTGCGATTTCTTCGAGCTTGTTTATATCTACATCTTTATCTTTGAGTTCGCTTGAAGCTTTGTTACAATCGACTGGAAGACAAAACGATTCACAAAGAAGCATTCAAAGTCAACACAGTATTGACGCAATTGTATGTAGCTGCTTCTTATGTATACTTCTGAACTTGAATCCCTTGTTTCCCTGCGTTCTTTAATCAGACTTTAGATATCCTGAAACAATGCAAATTGTGATCAGACGTTAAACAATGCACATTGAAGTCAGGGGTCAGGATTGCCTGTAAAGAACCTAGGGTGTCCCAAAAAAGTACTCCTGTTTGAACAATCACCAAAATTGTATTATAAGGGCGATCTTCAAATTTATTTTTTTTGGCAAGTACGTCAATGGCCAAATTAGTTTTCAGACACAGCTGATTATGTGATTGGTTTTCATATTAGCGAATTTAGCTCTTTTCAGGGCTGCCTGATGTTGAAGCATTTTGCAAAGGGTACTGATGATTACCAGATTATTTTATTTTTGTATGTTAAGCTTTTGGTTCGTCATAAATATCAGAAAGGAAGGAAAACTATCATTGTAGACTTATAGGAAATGAAAAATCTCACTATATTGGCTGTTAGGCAAGATAAATGATATCGCTTAAAGAGTACAGCTCAGAGTGAGGTTTTCATTTTCATACTCTTAAAGTAATGAAAACAAACATTTTACCATCCTTAAATAATTTTGGATCACTGACAAAAGAGATCGAAAAGAAAATCTTATGATAGGTTCAATAATCATATTTTCAGGATTTTTCGAACCGGGATAAGTTTTATTGGGACACCCGGTAGAAATATCATCAGTGTAAACAAGAGTGATTGGAAATGCACAGCTCCATTTCTCCAAATCCCCTCCAAGTCGCGAGATAAGCTCGAGAAGACTTGCAGGCAACATAAAGCTGTGTGAGAAAGTTTGCAGAGGTTAAAAATAGGCTATAAAGATAGGAGAACAGATGATGTGAATGAAATGAAAATTTATTAACATCAGCCGAGAAGATTAAAGTGTCAGGGAAAGCTGAAGAGCAGGGAAAGTAAGATATGACTGATTTTCTCTGCAAGGATAAGTACGGGTTCAACTTGGGCCTAATTTAAATATGTTCTTACAGCCCTTGTTATAACGATATGTGATGCCAGAGAACATCATGAACATATTTTCAGTTTATTTGGACCCAAAAATATCACTTTTAGTAAAATCGTCACCCAGAAATGACGGACTTACCTCCCCGTATGTGCAAGTGCTGAGTGTCCCCCCAGTGAGTTCCATGACGGTTTTCTCGATTAATTGTCATGATAAGAACACATGGGGATGACTAAATTATTTTTGTATTTTTAGATACCTTGGATGGCAATCAACTTCAGCACCTTATAATGGTATTCAATATGTACCTGATGCAGTGAAGAATGGTACCTATTTACCAGCAATATCGACACTGTGAGTAAACACACAAATACAGTAGTTAATGCATTTTATCCATGCTTACTTGAAGCTGTACACTACCGTAAATCCTCGAATACGCCCATGGAGGCTTATTTTTAAGAATTATTTTTAGATGGGAGCTAGACTTGCCCTAAGTCTATTTCTTCAAAAGAAATTGAAGGGAAAAGCGAAAAGCGAAATATACATTCAGAAAATATACTCTCGTAGTATACATTCAGATAGACTTATTACAGTTGACGAAATAGACTTGGAGCAAATCTAGAAGGGGTCTTATTCGAAGGGGGGAGGGCTTATATTAGATAGTTGCTTGATGGATTCTGCGATACTAGCTCATGAAGGTGTGGAGAGAAGTGAAAACATATCAGTTTTGAACTAGAACGCACGAGAAATTATACTTTAGGAATATAGCATTGAATTATAAGGATAATAAACTTCACACCAAGAGACATAGAATGAACAGATTAATATATAATTCATCCCTTTGTGGAATTAAAATACCCCGAATGGGGCTTATTTTTTTACTACCAGTTTTACGTATTACTACATTACAGTTTTTTAAATTTTGTAACAATTTCTCTCCATTTTCTTCTGTCATTTGCTATTTCTTCGAGCTTGTTTATATCTACACCTTTATCTTTGAGTTCGCTTGAAGCTTGGCTGTACAATGTTGTGATGGGATTGCCTCTTGTCTTTGTTACTGCTGTTTTGAATTAATTTATTGCTTGTTTACATGGTGTATTTTCAGGGAGGCGTAGTGTATGTCCAAACCATCTAATTCGCTGTTTTTGTATGATTTTTGACCATATTTCTTGTTTTGTTAATTTCATTAAGTTTTCATTTGATATCTTTGGTGGCCATTTTATGATAAGTGCTTTTCTCAGTAATTTTCTTTGGGTTACATCAATTTTGTTTCTAGTTTTACTGGTAACTGTCGATAGGGCTTATTAGAGGGGAGCTTATTCGTCAAAATTAGTTATGAGTTGAAGGCTTATTCGAAGGGGAAGGTTATTCGAATTTGGGGGCTTAATCGAAGATTGATGGTACTTAATGCGTTGCTCTCATTGTTATTCAAGAATGATGGATGTATCTTACGAATGTAATTTCTTATCTGTTCCTATGCAGGGGTCTTCAAGGAAATAGAATCACATATGTTTTGAAAGGATCATTCAGTAATTTGACAACCTTGACAAATTTGTAAGTCATTGTTTACAATTTATTTTAATAGTTTGGAAGTTACATTTCTTTTGTAAGAATTTACTAAGGCTTAAATTAAATCCTTTGTATTATGTCCTAAATNCATCAATTTTGTTTCTAGTTTTACTGGTAACTGTCGATAGGGCTTATTAGAGGGGAGCTTATTCGTCAAAATTAGTTATGAGTTGAAGGCTTATTCGAAGGGGAAGGTTATTCGAATTTGGGGGCTTAATCGAAGATTGATGGTACTTAATGCGTTGCTCTCATTGTTATTCAAGAATGATGGATGTATCTTACGAATGTAATTTCTTATCTGTTCCTATGCAGGGGTCTTCAAGGAAATAGAATCACATATGTTTTGAAAGGATCATTCAGTAATTTGACAACCTTGACAAATTTGTAAGTCATTGTTTACAATTTATTTTAATAGTTTGGAAGTTACATTTCTTTTTTGTAAGAATTTACTAAGGCTTAAATTAAATCCTTTGTATTATGTCCTAAATTGCAGTTTTTTTCGTTTTTTCTTTGTTTGTTTGCCAGCAAAGGCATCAAGTCTTTATAAAGCATTGCATGATGGATCAGTGGTATAGAACGCTTGACTACCAATCTGAAGGTTAGTCGTTTGAGTCCCGCACTGCAGAACCTGCAGCAAAGTGTGAGGAGCTTAGCTTCACAGCGTCCTCAAACTACCTTCGGATGCTAGGTAGAAATATAGAGAAAAAAGCGATTGGTTAATGCATCTTTTTTTTTATTAAATTGCCTAAAAGAACTTCAGGGCTTTGGTTATAAGTGTTCATTGGCACTCTTTGGTACCTTGATTATTTGTAGAATTATTGTGTTTTTCTTTGTGTTGAAAGGATTAACAAGAAACTCTGAAAAGAATTTAAATCGTTGCGAATCCTAAATTAATGGAGGAAACAAAGGTACAATCTTCCCGAAAACCATTTCTTATGAAGGTCTTTATTATTTCAGGGATTTGCAAAGTAATAGGATATTGGCAATTGAAGATGGATCATTCCCTAGTGGCATTCGAACCATGTAAGTAGTTAGCATCAGCGATGACAATGAAAATTCCTGAAAGAGCCATTGCTACCCATAGTCCTTTGCGGGCACGCTGCAATTTCAGTCTATCTGAAAATCAAATTTGGCCCCAGCAGAGAATATGAATCAATGCTAAAATGCTACTTGAAATGACAGAATACTTAGACTATACTTGACTTTTCTATCCTTTTCATGGATCCATATCTCCGCCCAGGTGAAATTTGACTTTTAGACAGTCTGAAAATCAAATTTGGCCTCAGCAGACAGTATGAATCAGTGCTAAAATGCTACTCGAAATGACAGAAAATTTTGAATGTACTTAACTCTTCTATCCTTTTCATGGATCCATATCTCCGCCCAAGTGAAATTTTACTTTTGAACAGTCTGAGATTGGGTTGTGCCCGCAAAGGACCCTGGGTGACAATGGCTCTTTAACTTACATACAGCTGCACAGAAACGTTCAAATTTTCGAGTACTAATAAATCTTATCTTTGCCGTAGAAATCTCCAAAGCAATAAATTTTCATTCAAAAATGAAAAACAATTCCAATACTTATCAAGTCTCAACAATTTGTAAGTATTCTTTTCTCTCATTTATATAAACATTATACATATAAAGAATTTGCAAAAACGTATGCTGTAGCAGCAGCATGCTGGAGGTATACAAATGTATTACTTCTGGGAACCCCTCCTTTTCAATGGGAGTTCTTCAATCGAAAAGTTCTTCCATTTGACTGAAGAACGAATGATTCCCCCCAGCTTCATAAGACGAGGATTTACAAAAGTAGAAACGAGTCTCTTTTATTTAGGAGTAGCATAGTTTGGAATCGGTTTCCAGAAAATATAAAGCTGGAAAAAGTGATAAACATTGGAACTTGGAAGGGATCCGGATTTGTAGTATATATATAACTTAATTTAAAACCTTGTAAATAGGATAGAGTTAGCCTTTATTAGAACTAGCTATTATTTTATTCGACTGTAAATAAATCGTATTATTATATTATATTTTTTGGGGGTCCTGGACGATATTCCCTTGAGGCCTCTCCTAATTTTCAATAGGGATGCAATTGATTATATCATTTAACCTATTAATTCAATTACGTTACTGTATGTTCTATCTTCAATAATCGGTGATAAAATTGACATAGCTTGGGTTATCTGGTGCTGACTTTTGTCCATTTTATCTTTCACCAGATATTTATCACACAATCTTATCGATAAGATCCCAGATGTCGCATTTCATGGATTATCACAACTTTCAAGACTGTAAGTATGACTTCATGCACTCACATTTTAAACGAGAAACTTATGCCCGTAGCTGGTAGGCAGTTTCTTGAATTTTAAATTGGGTGACAGGAGCTAAGTAGAGGCAATCTATATATAGGACATAGAAGACTCCTACACACGTTATTGTTCCTCTTGCTAAACAATATCCACGCCTGTGTCGAAATCATAAAGCTAAAACGTAAAAACGTTAAAGTGTTTGGTGGGCTGTGGAATAAAACGTATGTGGCCTATATTCACAACTAAGATCTTAATCTATCAGTCGAAGGCTAACTTAATTGTGAAAATTTTGCTTGGTAAAAGCATTCATCTTTCAAACCAACAAATTAAAAAAAATTGTGGCAAGGGGTTTGTATGGGAATGAAAATTCTGTGTTCAATTCTGGTCCATGATTTAGTTGCCACTGAAATTTAAATTTTATTTCTGAGAGAGACAATTGTATTACATTTATATCTCCTGATTAAATGATGAATCATTACAATTGATGATAAACTTGTGTCTTCAACAGATATCTGAACAATAATCAAATTGGAAGACTGTTGAAGACACATCTCAGAGATCTTCAAAGGCTTGCCTATCTGTGAGTTTAAACGTTGCATTTTCATTTTTCATTTCATTTCATTTTTAATTTAGGGTAGAAGCATCAATAAATACATAAATACTGCTTTACAGCTTGCCCTGTCAACTAAAGAAAAATAATATAAACCCTATTTACAGTGTTATTTCAAACCTAAAGTAATAAAAAAAAAAGGAAATGTAGATCAACATATCTTTGTGTTCACGTGACAGCTTTCTTAAAAGCAGAAAAGCTATTTATAGTTTTGGCTTCAGAACCCAATTTGTTCCAAAGTTTGGCTCCCCTGAATGAAAAGCTCTTTTGTCCTAGGGATGTTTTCAACAGCGGAGGTTCAAGTCCAGTTTGGAATTGCGTAATTCCCTGACACCTTTATCAGAGACCCTTGTAAACAGACCTTGCAGATCAGGCACTTCATTGTGCAGTGACTTGTGAACAATTTTCGTTGTTTCAAAATCTATCATTTGTTGTATATTTACATCAGATATATCACAGGTATATCATTTAATGCACATCAGAGAAGAACGTTAATGCTTATACGATACATGTAGCTTGTTTTTCTGTGGTTTCTGCTGATGCGTAAACAAATTTAGAGATTAAGTAAAGTCAGTTTTGTACAATGATCATTGCTATGTTGTAAAAGTGAAGATTACACGAGATGCAACTACCTGTGGCATTTCACAATGTTTTAAAACTGCTGCAGCATTTTATATCCAGTTTTACATTCTACAAGACCTCTCAGCCATGTACTTTGCTGCTTCAGACATTGGCAAGTGTCTACGAAACAAAGAGCAAAAGCTTCTTACGAATGCCCAATATTTGATTTGAATCCTCTATTCAATTAATACGCGAAACGCTTCAGCATGAAGTGAATTTCCAGAGATCTGGAAACTGTAGTGGACTCTTGCTTCTTGCCTCATAGACCCTTTCTTCTTTTGATTAATGGGTAACTCGTAGGCTATGAGAGGCTTGGCTCTTAAAAGTAACGTTGAGCTTTGTATTTCCTTTCAAAACGCAGAAACTCTCGTTGATCTATGCATATGTTTTGCACGTTCATATATGCTCTCATGAAAAGTCCCATTATTTGTTCCAACATTTTTCTGTTTAATCTTTCAAATCTTTTCAATGTGAGACGTTACATTTGAATTGATGTAATGTAATCTTCCTGAAAGATTTGTTCATTGACTTGATAGAGCTTGGGGTGCTCCTTCTTATATATTTCCATACTTTTTCCAACAGGCACTTACAGAATAATAAACTGGCTTATATCGAGCAAGGCACATTTACTGCAATAAACAGGACATTAACTTACATGATAGATTTGTAAGTTGGACGATCTTTTTGCTGTTTGACTTGAATTCATAGCTTTTGTAAATTTTGTTCAGTTATGTATACTTTTATTTGAGATTTCTACAGCAAGCAAGAAGACGTCTTGCTTTCCGGAACCCATGTTCTGTTTCACAATTAGAAGTGATGATTTCCATATGCTTCATGTCTATAACTGCGCTGGAAGCTAGATGCACGAGTGTTGCTCGCTAACATGAAATGAGAACGTTTGCTGGTTTCGCTGTTTCAAATTTCTTTCACTCTTGGCATGTTTGCTTGCTCGCTTGTTCACTTTGTTCGTTCGTTCGTTTGTTCGTTCGTTCGTTCGTTTGTTTGTTTGGACAGACTCGCTGTCTTGGATTGCACGGCATGCGTGCAGACTCGACTCCACTGCTTTCTTTTCAGGGAGGAACTTCTCTGTAGAGAAATCAGTCGAGTTTGCATGCAGGCCAGGATTCTATCGTTTACGATTTTATGCCAATATGTTTATGAATAAAGTTGAAGTTGATAGACAAAATCGGCTAAGGTTTGTTTACACCCAATTCAAGTCTGTTGATGAGTTTCTTGCTTGAACACCTTTTCATTTCTTTAACATATTTCGAGCCATCAAATGGAATGTGAATGGTAAATAGCATGCTTCGAGGGGGATATTTCGCAAACATGTGATATTTTCCTATGTATTCACGTGACTCATGTGATAAGCTTTCGTGCGAGTACGAGGTTGAGTATTGGATGATCTCTCACGCAGTATAAAGTCCAATGGTTTCCATGTGATCAGTTTGAAACAGACTCAGTCTAAACCAATCAAATCATCCAAAAGCTGCAAGCATGTCAGCATTTTGTCAGCAGTTTCATGCAACTGATATTTATATGGGCACACTGCCTTTAACAGAACAAAGAAAACACTCAGACATATTGTTTCTTTAGCTATCCATTGTTCACAGTGTGTGTGTGGAACTTCAATTTGAAAGGGTTATTTTTAGATTTTATTGCTCTTTGCAAACGCAAGCTTTTAACGTTGCACAAACCCTTTAGAATTTGTGGCATGAATGCAAACTGTGGCATAATACTGAAGCTTCCCGTGGGTATGGTCACATGACTTTGAAACGGGAAAAAGAAACCGTAGTCGATTAGGGCTGTTATAGCATATATGTGAATGTTGTTGATGTTTTTTTATTTCAAACAGATATTTATATTCAAATGAGCTGCATGATATTCCAGTTNGCTGCCCGATAAAAAATCCACTGTTTGCAAGAGTTTTTCCCCAACCTATGGTGGATTTTTTTGCTTGAGAAAGGCTGATTTTTGTAAATTTTCACAATGTTTGGGGGCCGCCGCCCAGCCCCTTGCTCCTGCGCATATGGGTAAACATGGTTCGATCCAAGTATAAGCCCCACCACTTGAGTGCCATGACAAGGGGTCGCGGACTCTGTTAGGTCTTCTCTACTACTGCAATCCCATTTCTAGGCGTTAAAAGCCGCAACTTCACCTTCAATCTTTGGATCATTGTCATCTTCTCTCTTCTCTCTTCAGACGTTTGGATGATAACAGAATAACAAAGATAAAGTCAAACACGTTCGTCAACATTTCACGCTGTGACCAACTGTAAGTTTATGCATAGGTTCGCTGAAATCGTTTCTGTTTTACAGCAAATATATCGCATGATTCTGGATTGGAAATATGAGCTGAATTAATTGGTTTCAATGAAAAGTATTTGTACAAGAACAAAAATTGGCAGTTGTTTTAGTATTCGATACCGTCGTCCGTTCTTACTTATCCCCAGGGCCGGGTTGTTCAAACCACGATTAGCGCTAATCTAGTATTAAAGGCATGATTCTGTGGTCATTTGCATAGTCCTAATCCGATATTAGCCTAATACCAGTTTTGAACAACTAAGCCCTGATTGCTACCCTTTCCCTCACCTGTATTTGTACTGATTAATTGCTGAATTTTATGTGCATTCTAAAGTAGAAGACAATACTTTACTGATTTCAATCCTTTCCCTGGTCAATCAAATTGCTATTCCATTTCAGATATTTGTATTCAAACAATATAGAGAGAATAGAGACAAATGCATTCTCAAATGTTCAGTGCGCCTATACGTATGTATAACATGTTATTATTTCAAGCTAGTTTGAGCTGCTTAGTAGTTAAGGGAATTGAGTCCATATAAATAGCTGAGCGTTAACGCTATCCTGAATTTTTGCTGACAAACTGCTGACGGTCCTTTGTTATCGCACAATAGTGCTAAAGTCATTAGTAGTGAAGACTAAAGGCTCCTTAATCCTTGCATTATCCTCGGGAATTTCTTTGGTTTAATTTCAATAGTGATTAAATCACAACTTTTGTTTTATGATTGAAAAGAAGTTGATATTGGTCATGAGCGCGCTATTTATACAGACTCAATGCTTTTAATAGCAAGAGCAACTTTTCAAGTACTAGCTTTAATTATGGCAGTGCAAGAAAAACTATGCTGTTTTTAAGACAGAGCTGCTATTCAAAATTCACCCCTTCTAAAATCTGTCTTTCGGATGTACATGACCCAACATGGCTATCGTATCTTACACAAGGGTTCGTCTCCGTAAATCAATTTTGCACAAATTCACACATAATCTTAGAGATACTATAAACCCAATGTGCCCTACCAACGATGGCATTGAGGACAAGGAGCATTTGTTGTTGCTGTGTCCTTCTTTTGAAGTGCCACGTACAGATATTCTCGCAGGAGATCATTTAGAATTCCTTTCTACCTGGAAATTGAATGAGTATGTTGCTTGTCTTTAATAATTTATTTTGATTTTTAGGTTTATTAGCAATGGGTCTGCAATTCCTTTGAAGAATATGGCCACAAAAGCTTTCAACAAATTTTCAGGGACGGATCTGTAAGCGAGAATATTTTCCCTTATGTCATTTTAATTTTGCAATATTGTTTAGACATTTTGCTGGTAATCTCATTATCAAAATGGAATTACCGTGAATTCTCGATTAACTCCCCAGCTTCGAATAATCCCCCACCTCATAATTGATTTTTACAAATAAGTTCCCTCTAATTAGCCCCGTTATGGGGTATGTGAATTCCACAACGGTTTAAATTTTACACAAATTTAAATATTCTTTGTCTTGGTATCATGTTTTTGTCGTTACAATTTAATATCCCATTTCTAATATACCAGCAATAGTAAATATGAAATGCCCCGCCCCCACCTGTAGGTGGGTCTATAAGGCTTCACGTATTTGGCCTAAAGTTTGACTATCATCACTTTGTTGCATTTTGCATGCGTTGTGTTGGTTGGCCTAGCCTAAATGTCGAGGCGTTCTAAAATCACATCACCAGTACCATTCCTACTCATGATCAGCATGATATTTGGCTTCAAATGAAACGATAAAGCTTGGAGGTATTTTACCATTGTTTGTAACAGTGAAAAAAGCTATCATACGAATCATCAGAAAGTGAAGGAAGTTTTTGTTTTGTAATAATACGATAATCGTAACGCAAATCTACTTTCTTCGTTTCAGACAAATTCATAATACGCAGATGACAACATTGGTGAAAGAGACGTTTGTTGATGTTTCAGTAAGAGATCTGTAAGTTCCTCCCCTAGGCGGGGTTCTCCCGTCAAGCTAAATTTATGTCTACATTCATATACCGGCAGATCCAAAAAGAAGTGAACCGAAACAATCGGTTGAAAATTAGAGTAATCGGCCGAAAGGAGTAATTTAAACGTTGCTATATAGCTAAATTTCTAGGCTATATGGCTAGTATATTTGCTTTGTTTATTTACATCGCACATTGGTGAATATAACGATTTGATGAAATGACGCAGTTCTAAAACCCACCGAAATTCATCAAGGACAGAGCACCAATTTGGATCAGCTGCAAAGCAACAACACAAGGGGCATATCATCCTGGGAATTGTGCAGCATCCAACAATCCCGTTGTGGTGCTACAATTTTTCTCGTCGCAAAAATGAGGAAACTTCTTTTCATTATTAAGAATCGTTTGCATGCACTAATGCTGACACAAAACGTGTTCTGGAGAATTTGATCAAAGATTTTAGGCCTGTTATAAAGGATTTTGAATTGAAATATTTGATAAATCGCTCATGCGCCCGTCAGAGTTCCAACCCAAAACGCTACTGCTCATGAGCATTAACCTACTGCACGGGGGGACACATACGTTTCCTCAGACAAACCTTACTTAGTCTCCCCAACAAATCAGTTGATAGGAATCTGATAACTTTGTTGAGAGCGACAGGCTTTCAAACTCTAAACATTTTTCTAAATCACCCGATACTGTCAATGTGAAAGCTCGCACCCAAATAATGATAAACTATTTTCTGTTGTAGATATTTACAAAGTGGTACCATTACAGTAATCGAAGAAAATGCCTTCAAAGTCTCCAAAAGCAGATATCTGTAAGTTTGTCTCAAGCACCATTGGTTTTGACGTACCGGTTGAAGAAAAAGTTTAAGTGTTTGATGGGCTGTGGAATAGAAAGCATTAGGACGATATTCAAAAGTGAAATTTAATCTATTAGTCAAAGGCTACTTTAGATGTGAAAATTTTGTTTGGCGATATTATCAGGGGTGGAAAAGATTTTTTAGTGCCTCCGACCGGTAAAAAAGCACAGGCAAGGGGCCTCCAAAAGTTTTAAAGAGATTTGTCGTGAGACCAGTGTGATCATGACAGCAGCTGTTTGAAGAGTAAAGGGTGCACGAAGAATAATGGAAACTTCGAACCGCAGTGCAATAATGGTTTGAAGATATTTGAGATTCAACATTTCTAAAAATCTAAACTTTCGTCTTTGAGGTGTAGCCAGTGTAGTGTCAAAGATAAATTGATTTATCAATTTTGATCACCCTCGCAATATGGCTTTAAAGTAGCAGTGAACTACCTTATTTTACTGCAAAATATAAAGCTACACAGAATTGTTACTTTTTTTTCATCTTTTCAAACAGTTTGACATGGTTGAATACAGGGCCTGAAAATTTCCGGCAGCAGCGCTGCCAGGAACTTTTTGACAGAAAGACTAGCAAGAACTTTGTCATTACGTCACAGGAAATTTTTGAAATAGGATAAGGAATGCTAATGGAGTTTCTTCCGTTTCTGTTTTTGATTGCCAGCTACATAAGTTTCAGTAGTTCCTATTCCTGTTGTTTGTTGTGTTTGTTACAATTTTGTAGCGTGAAAATACTAGTATTTAGGCACTGAAGTATTTTCAATTGTCCTAAACATTCTATATAAACCTGTGCTGCATTTGTGTTCATACCTACATCAAGTTCAGTCGTGCAGCTCAAATTGTAAGCTGTTATCGTTTGTCAGCCTATGGCAAGTTAAAACACTAACGAGAACGTCTACCAAATCAGAAATTCTATCAAAATGCTATTATTTTGTACTTTATTATCGTTATCGAACAATTCATGTATTAAAATGATAAAACATTACATTTTAACATATAATTTGTCATTGAAATCTAGAATATTCTACGGAAGCCCACAACTGCCAGACAAACTTTATTTCGCGACGCACATTTAATGATTATTTTCTGCGGACAAGTTAAGTTTTTTGAGGACAATTTGTATTCTTCCAGGACAAGTTTCATTTTATCAGGGCAACTTGCTGTTCTGAGGGACAAGTTATTTTTTGAGGACAATTTATTTTTGAGGACAAGTTATTTTTTGAGGACAAGTCATTTTTTGAGGACAAGTTATTTTTGAGGGACAAGTTATTTTTTGAGGACAAGTTATTTTTGAGGGACAAGTTATTTTTTGAGGACAAGTTATTTTCCGAGGACAAGTCATTTTTTGAGGACAAGTCATTTTTTGAGGACAAGTTATTTTTGAGGGACAAGCTATTTTTTGAGGACAAGTTATTTTTGAGGGACAAGTTATTTTTTGAGGACAAGTTATTTTCCGAGGACAAGTCATTTTTTGAGGACAAGTCATTTTTTGAGGACAAGTTATTTTTGAGGGACAAGCTATTTTTTGAGGACAAGTTATTTTTGAGGGACAAGTTATTTTTTGAGGACAAGTTATTTT
>REGL01000636.1:112008-138847 GCA_004194395.1 Aurelia aurita complex sp. Pacific | reverse complement strand
TCCTGGAATAGACGCAGACGACTACGCTAAAGATGGCAGCGAGGAACTTTTACCAAGATGCAATGCGTTCTAATTACGAATCTTTAACGATTCTATAATTCGATTCTATAGGAATTCGATTAATGAATGCAATGCATCTTGGTAAAAAGTTCCTTGCCGCCATCTTTAGCGTAATCGTCCATTGTAAGTTTGTATAGTTTACTTCTTAAAACTGTTCATTCTATTTTCTAGAAACTTGTCAAACAACAAAATAAAGCATTTTCCAGCACTTCCATACCTTCCTTCTTTCATTGATCTGTAAGTACATTTTTTATTCAGATTAATAATATTTACAGTTGATTGAATTTCTGTTTTCATTACGATCATCCAATGTGTATATTTTTCTGATTTTAACTCAACAGCTTTGCAGTGAAACATTGCAAGAAAACTTTTGTATCGAAAAATGGTTGATAAATAGCTTGAATTTAGAATAGCTTTTATATTTTCTTTTGAGACTCGTCTACACTCTTTTTTCTAAGAATGCTACTATATATTTTGTCCAGCCTTGATATTCTTAAGAACTGTTCGTTTTAAGCCTGAATATATTCTTGAGGTATTCTTTTTTTTCAAATCTTCCAAAGGTAAGAGTTACCCTTGAATAGAACCACGCTTTTTGAAAAAACGAGATGTGTCAGTCATTCGATTCTCTGTTATGAGCATTGCAAAACAGGCAACTGCTGAAAAATGAGACACAAATATGCGAGCTGAGGCTGAGCAATATTCTTATGATATTCTTAAAATTTGGTTGATTCTGAGCCTGAATATTCTTGCAAACATTATTCTTATATAAACAAGAGTGTACAGTCCTTTGACCATTTTAAATCTTCATGCTGATTCTTTTTTCTTTCATGTGAATTTAGAAATCTTGGAAGCAATCTATTGGAAACAATAGCACTGGATGCATTTTCACAACTCTCAGCTCTAACAAGTTTGTAAGTCCATTGGATAATTTTTTCATTGTTTGTCTGTATAAGTTTTGGTAGAAAAAACATCTTCATATTTCCCGGACATAAGTTTCTTGTAAAAAGTGAGCGTATAGCTGTCCCCATTTAATCCACCCGGCCGTATGACTTTTACTCCTTAAATGTGATTAAATAATTTGAATATCTCACAGGACACTGACAAGTAACCCTCTTGCATGTGATTGTAACTGGCATAGAAGTCTCTACACGATCCTTGGCAAAGTATCAGGTGCACAATGTTTCACGCCTGCTCATCTCAGTGGCTTTGAAATGAAATCAGCGAACAAGGCTAAAATGTATACTAAGAGAAAGGAATTTGTTTGCGGTAGGTATCGCATTTGCAATGTTTTTTATAAAGTAACAATTTCTTCGCCTTTCTAAGTTAGCAAGGATGCGTCGATGATAAAGGGCGCTTGGATACCAATCTGAAGGTTGATGGCTCGAGTTTCCGCCCTGCCAAACCTGCTACGCAGAGCGAGGAGAGTCACCAATTCTTTGTAATTCCAGGCTAAGGGGATCACGAGATGTGGTGACATTGAGAGGAAGGACCAGGACGCTGCTTCGATAAGCTTAGCTTCTCAGTGTCCTAAAGAGCTACTTTCGGATAACAGGTAGAAATATAGAAATAGGAAGGTAGGTTTTAGGAACACTGAGAAGGTAAGCCTATCGAACTAGCGTCCTGGTCCTTCCACTCTCAATATGACCACATTTCGTGATTCCTTTTTTAGCTTGGAATTACAAAGAGTTGGCGACTCTCCTCACTCTACGTAGCAAGGTTCGAAAGGGTGAGTAGGGTAGGCAAGTTTGCTACCACTGGTCCAATTCCACATTACATAAGCTACCTTTGGATTCAAAGAAGGAAAAAAGATTCTCAGCCTCTTATTTGCTCATTTTATACAGCGCCCCATTCACTGGTTGTGACAGCAACTGCGAAAAAGACGATTGAATTGAAATGGACGAAGCCAGCAAGCAAATATTCCGCTGTAAATGGATCTGATGCAGTGGATGCGTCATTTACCAATTCAACATGGAATTTTACTGCAACATGCTTAAGTAGTGGAAACCCTACACTTTCAGGTAAGGAAACAACGCACGGGTAGTTAGACACCGCATTAATGCTCCAGCTTGTGTGTTTCTGCGGTGGAAAATTGATATTGTTCTATAGAGGAGGCTTCGAAGGATTGAAAGAAAAGAAGGGAAGTTTCTTTCCTTCCATTTCTGTAGCTAGCTCCTCCGTAGAGCTACATAAGTTATTCCTCCGCAGAAGCATACAATCAAGCACAACTGCGGCGTCTAAAGGCCAAGTGGAGGACGGCCTTAACCAGGGAGCGCAGGCCTTAACAACAAAGCGTGCGCCCTAGACAAACATGCTGGTCACCAACCAAAACTACTGCAAATGGCGGTCGGCCTTAACTCGAGCAACAGACGGATCGGAAATTGCAGTGCAATGCAGCAAACAATCGCACTACAGATTGCATCAGGGAATCTTTGGTGAACGTGTCGGATTAGATTTTTTCTAGATTACCTGCTCACAAGATTCATGGTAACATAGTGGCGGCGAAGGTACTGTTTAGGACTCTTTCTTATCTCTTTAACACTAATTACAACGACAAACATTCAAGCTTCACATTTTTTGTTTGCAGGCACCGTCAGAATGATTTCGAATATAACATTTACTGGTTCAGGTGGAGTGTTACCTGGAAAAGATTACGAATGCAGTGTTATCATGAATGTGACAATGGATAAAAACGCGATATATCCAAGCGGGAAAAGTGAACCTGCATTCATAACATCACAAGAAGAACGTATGTGTTTATATTTTATGAAGATATGTGTTTATTTCTCTTTGAATTTGCTCCCATAAAGAGCCATTGTTACCCAGGGTTCTGTGCGATTTCAGACAATCTGAAAATCAAATTTGGCCCAAACGGAAGCTATATATAAATCCACAGTACAGAAATTGAAGTGATAAAACAATTAAACTAAAGCAAAACTTTGCGATCAGTTCAACTACTGCCGTGTGGATCCATGGTTTCCCGCTTAGGCCAAATTTGATTTTCAGACACTCTCAAATTTCAGCGTGCCTGCAAAGGACGCCCATGTGCCCATGGCTCTTTAAGGCTGGTTCCCACTGCACGATGAACTATCAATGTTTTCTCATCACCAGTTATTGAAATGCGATGAAAGTTCATCTTCCACCGGGAAAGACATTTGACTGTTAAAGCCTGATTTTTGCGACCAGTGTCAATCAGTGTGAATTTTGTTCCCAGTGAAAGCTGATGTCTATCGCATTTGAAAATTTGGCTGTGAGGAAAGTAATCGTAGTTCATCGCGCAGTACCCTCTGGGTGCCGGAGCCAACAATTTAGTTTTATAAAAGTAAATTCTTTTTTTCTTTTTTTTGGCTCTGTGGTACCCAGGGTAACCGCGTAGTTGGAACCAGCATTTTTGTCACAGAATAATTGTAGGTCTGGCTTTTAACCAAGTCTAAATAGTTTCTTAGATGAGAGAAACATATAAGTATATAAACTATTTTTACTTCGATGAAATAGAGAAAAATGGTTAGTAGACCTGATTTAAAATTTATAAATAGAAACATTTGTTTTCAGAAATACTATTCTAATTTTCATGCCTGTTTTATTTATTTTTGATTTTCCTAATTCGGGGATCAATCTCCTTTTTAATTCTGAGCAAAACCTTGTGTCCCAAAGGTATCTGACTGAATTTTTTCAGCAAGATTGTATTGTTTTCAGATTCAAGTTCAAAGAATATTTCAAATTTTTCACTTTTTAGCAAAAGCAACATTATGCTCTAATGGATTTCCATATGAATGCGAAACTCTCATCGGACCAGGGGGACCTTGTCAGTCACCTTGTGACGTCACTGCATCAAACGCAATGCATCCTGGGACATGTAATGGTGCTGGTTGCTGTATCTATTGTTATAGAACTTGTACTAATTGCAGTAAGTGTTATTCGTTGTACTTTTTAGGGAACCCAGTTCCTATCAGACCTTTAGCTATTATTCTGCAAATATTCTTGATCGAGTGATATTTTCATTAATCTTTATGTGAAAGGTTTGATTGAGTGGCCTTTGTTTTGCAATGTTATTGTTTCTCATTCCTCTCGAAGTAAAGAAATGTGGTTATGGAATGAAATGTAACGGATAACATCATTTTCATCATGCAAAACCATGCTGGAGTGATTTTCATATCACCTACAAAATGAAGCGAGTTTCGCTCCGATTTATGAAGCATCTCGTATCGGACTGTGATATAACAGAACGCCCCTATCCGGTACGAAAATCGTGGCGTATGCCGTATAGTGTAAACGAGGCCTTGGCATCATATCAAGGCCTGTGGAGGACGTGTTATTCCTTCGATTCAAGCATGATTCAAGGTGGCAAATTATTTTTGTTTGCTTTTTCTTTCCATGCTAGTGATTAAACTCACTTTGTTTTTTGGTTTGTTTCTAGCTGCTGCCCTCAATGGTACAATCACATTGCCCATAAAATACTACGATTTCGAGTAAGAAATTTCTGTCTTTTCACATTAATGTTTGCTCAAACAGAGAAAGAAGGACGTTAAAGATCCATTGTCACCCAGGGTCCTTTGCAGGCATGCTGCAATGTCAGACTGTCTGAAAATCAAATTTGGCCTAAGCGGAAAATATGAATCTCCACTGCAGTACGTAAACTGATAGAAAACTTTGACTTCAGTCGATTTTATTTGTTAGTTTAATTACTGCAGTGTCGACCCATCTTTTCTGCGTAGGCCTATCTTCAGACAGTCAGAAATTGCAATGTGCCTGCAAAGTACCATGGGCGACAATGACTCTTTGATGTTCTAATGTGACTAGTTTTATGATATTTGAGCAACCTAGCCAACGAGCATTTTCAAAGCTTTGCTCGATAAGTAGGGGCGTACCAGTCTTGTCATATTAAACTCCTTTTAGAAATGAAATAAATTTTCAATATCGTTATTTTTGTTTATTTAGGGCCAGTGCACGTGATTTCGATGGAGTGACATATAAAGAAGAGTACACTAATGTCAAGTACATTGCATCACCATACGAAACATGGCTAGCTATTTCAAACCTTCCTGCAGGAGATATCTTTTCTGATTGGTTCAGATCAGCTTCAGCACGTAACAAGGTTATCACCTCAACGTTATTACTGCAGAATTATGGAGAGATTGATTCAGTCAATGGGAAAACTATTTATCGTTTTTATAGTGGATCTTATTGGCCAGTGAATGGTAAAGGATATGGATCTGAAGGACAAACTGATTGTTTTACCAAAGAACTTCAGAATAAAGGGTAAGTCTAGACTGATTATACTAGTCTAAGTTTTGCTCCATTGAATTGATTTGTTAGGGGAAATGGAGTGAAAACGAGAACTCGTGTTATAAGTCCAAGGTAAATCGCCTTTCCTTAGGAGTGAAAAGATTTAAAAAGTGAAAATCGAGTGAATGAGAACTTCTTCTTCAAGTGAATCANTATTACTGCAGAATTATGGAGAGATTGATTCAGTCAATGGGAAAACTATTTATCGTTTTTATAGTGGATCCTATTGGCCAGTGAATGGTAAAGGATATGGATCTGAAGGACAAACTGATTGTTTTACCAAAGAACTTCAGAATAAAGGGTAAGTCTAGACTGATTATACTAGTCTAAGTTTTGCTCCATTGAATTGATTTGTTAGGGGAAATGGAGTGAAAACGAGAACTCGTGTTATAAGTCCAAGGTAAATCGCCTTTCCTTAGGAGTGAAAAGATTTAAAAAGTGAAAATCGAAGTGAATGAGAAATTCTTCTTCAAGTGAATCATCCAGAAGCCTCAGTCTTAGGCAAATACAAATAGTGTGTGTTTATTGTGTAGTATTTACCTGATTTTTCATACTAATTCACAACTTGCAAAAATTCTTGGAACAACTTGCCTAATTTTGCCTCGCTGAGTGCAAAACTTTCCCCGCTTCCCCTTCAGAACAATGTCGTTCAGTGATGATAAATGGGGATGATGATGTAAGACGTAGCTTTGCAGGACTACTGTTATGATAATCATGTCACAAATTGATAGTTTTAGGTGGTTTGAGGTATGTTCTAAATGATTGATGTTGATAAAATAGGGAGAAGTATTTTTACATCAAAAGTGGCTGAAATGTTCAGAAAATATTTGCAAACATTGCAGATTGCTGATGGATGGTCGAAAGTAAACCAGATCCGAACTCTTTTAAAATGAATCCCAAAGCAATTTATACCCAAAGATTAATTTTAATGATATCTGTTTTATTTATCAAATCTACCCTTGTTTGTTAGGTTTACAAGTGCTATAAGGTCAGCATTCACATACAATGGCCAAGAGAACCTCGCATTTGCTGGTGGGGAGGAGCTATACGTCATAATCAATAGAGTGATTGTGTTGAAGATCTTTCATGACCCAAGCAATACAACTGTTCCTTGTAAAATGATCAGTTTAAGCCCTGCGAAAGCATCAGGTATGAGAATGAATTCTACTCAAGGAAATTTCAAATTGCTCTAGAAGTTTACTATTTCAGGTCCACACGACAAATTGTGATCTTTTCCAAATCTTTGATACAAGCTTTTAATGAAAACACTGCAGTTTTGAGGCATCCCTTTCTTTTTCAAACTTCAAACAGTTTCCTGAGCTCTGTTCGCTTATTTATTCTAAGAAATCGAGAAATCTAAGAATCTTTTTCATGAAAGTTTGCAAGGAGTTTGTAACGTAAATTAAGCCAAAACCCCCGAAAATTTCTGCCAAGAATCTTTATATTTCGGGAATAAGTGCATATTTTGATTACTGTTCTTGAAAAAGTTTCTTTGTTTTCATCATTTTGCTGCAAATTTTGTAGGAGGTGGTGTTATCACGCCAAAGCAAGGATCTGTCATCGGAGGAAGATGTGTTACTACTGGTGATTTGCCTGCAGAGACTGTCACCCTTGAACTCAAGGTAAGCAATAACATTTCCTTCCATTGCAGATCAAGGGTGTTAGGACACCCATGTATTGATTAAATATTTAGCTACCTTGTTTTGATCATTCATACTTTCTTTGTTTTGTTTTTCTTGTTTTTGTCGTTCAGCAAGGTTTTAACTGAACTGGGCCTAAACGCTTTTAGTGTAGTCACTCGAATTCCACTCCCTTGCATTCCTGTGTGTAAATGTGCCTTCACAAGAAAAAATTATTTCTTCTGTGAGGTTGAGAGGATTTTTAGATAGCTATCCCTTTCCTTCAAATTGCTCGTCCAGTGGTGGAAAAAATATTTGTAATATTTGCCTTCCTGCAAAGGAACATCGAACCAGAATTCTTCCTTCCATTGTTTTATCAATTTTCCGTAGTCCCAGATTCAGTGTAGTCGATAATCCATCAGCAACTGAAATTACTTTTCAAGCTTCCTTGGATCAAAAAGCTGTAAATGAATGAGCATAATCCAAACATTGATTTTCTTCTCGGTCTCTTTCTGTTTTCAATTTTTGCTTCCTTTATCATCCTATCTTCCTCCCATCATTTTGTTCCTCATCTCCTTTTCCTTCCTTTCCTTTCCTTTCCTTTCCTTTCCTTCCCTTTTCTTCCTTCTAGACAAACGAACTTCCTGCGAAGCTGCTTCGCGGCTTCTCACACTTTTTCCACCTCTGTGCTCGTCCATAAGATGATAGGCCATCTTTATCGCTATTAAGACCCTCATAATTTATCTTTTTGCTTTTTCAGGTTGGCATAACATATAAAATCGAGGTATTCCACGCAGAGAGATTTCCATGCTATTCGGAATTCCTTTACCAAACGAGCAATATGACATTTGTATCTGAAGCAGCTCAACAAACTTCATTACCTTCCGTTGATTACATCGTGACGTTGAATGAAAACCTGCATGTTAACGCAGCAATACAAGATATGATTGTTGGTGATGCTTTTTCTACAGGTAGGTGCCTCAAAGCTTGATACCTATCTGATAGGAAGGGATAAGAGAGCATGAGCTTGGTGTCTGAAGCAATAAGGGCTTTGGGTGGGGAGCTGTGAAGGCGGTAGTTGTTGTCGTTGTTTTTCTCTCGTCTCGGGTTCCTATTGATCAGCATCATTTTCCTATGCTTGCCCTGTCATTCAATGTGAAACTGACTCCAGTTTTTATCATCAAAAATCATCTATTTGTTGCCTTTTAGACTCGTATACAGTAGAAATCCGCATAAAAGAACCTAGGCTTTTTCTGGGCAGCCTGAATTGGTTCTTAATTAAATGGCTGCTATTCTAAATTCCAGCCTGTAAGGTTCTTAAAAAGGTTCTTATATACGAGCAGGCCTTGCACACATTAACACTGTTTTCCAGCCCAAGAATTCTTGAGATTTCTTGAGAATTCTTGAGAACAAATCTTTTGTACCGATGAAGAAGTCTGATCAGGATGTGAAGAATTCTAAAAATTCTTGTCATTTTAATAATTTACATTAAAGCTATTATGTAAGAACCTTTCCCAGTTTCAGCCTATTAGGGGTTCTTATTTAGGGGGTTTTAAAGATTGAATTTCAGCCTCTAGGTTCTTATAAAAACAGGTTCTTTTATGCGGGTTTCTACTGTATTCAGTTATGATTAGTCGTTTGTTCTTCATGTAAAGGCCACAGGGTTGTGAGGATCGTTTGCTCCCCATGGTATCGTCCTTGTAGTGCTGTAAAGTAGTGCATACGTAGTGGTTTTGAATAATTCGCTATTGTAGGATTTTTATATTGAATAAAAAATAGCCAGGGGAATCATGTCTGAGCCAAGATGGCAACGGTACATCACGAGCTTCTTAAATTACAGTACATGATTTTTTAAAGATTTTCAACAATGGAATAGATAGTCATTCATGTATCTGATTGGCAGCAATGAAGTCAGAGCTCAACAAAATGGATTTCTTTGTGAATTTGTGTATTTGAAACAAAGGAGGGCTGATTGTTCTCACTTTCTACGGTCGTAGAAAGTCAGTAGGATGAGCAGTCATCCATTCTCTGTATTGTCATCATCATCCAATCAAATGCGTGACAGACTGCCTTGAAACAAGCGAGGGCTGATTGTTATCACTTTCCACGGTCGTAGAAAGTCAGTAGGATCAGCAGCCATTCACCTATTCTATGTATTGCCATCATCACCCAATCAAATGCGTGACGAATTGCCTTATGGGTTCTCTGTAAATTATTCTGTGAGTTATGATTAGCTAATAACGTCCCTGTCTTACTGTCCAATGCCTCTTTATTTGCATTACTGATATTTCTACTCGTCCTGTATTCTAGGTCCATACACTGTGACAGTCAACTCGGGTAATGCACAAGGACGCTTTGAATTCAAGGCCAATGACTCCGCAGCACATACCGCCGCAGCAACAATCCCTGCAACCTCTTCTCCAGCAACAACAACACTGAATGGAGAGACCGTGATCCTTTGCGCCAATGCGACATCAACTATAGCGCCAATTCCACTGCTGATTAATGGCCTAGAAAACTTTGGTCCTTTCAGTACTGATGCTGTGTTGATGACCCTAAGGCATGCTTTAGATTATGAAGTGACAAAAGAATATCTTGTTCATATGACGATCACTGACACTGTAGCAGGCACATCGGGAAATGTTACTATTAAGGTATTCCAAACTTCAAGTCATATTCTATCATATGTGTATAGCAGGACGATACGAATCTTCAAAGTTCAAAGCAACGGTCATCCCCCAAAAAGGAAACCTGTGATCATGCGCAGAAAGCATGTTTGGTTTTGTGGAAAGAATGTGGGCGGATAATCCGGCCACAATCCAAACAAGAATTAGCAAAGAGACAAAGAGATTCTCGCGCATGGTAATAGGTTTCCCAGCTGTTGATCTGCTTTGAACTTTACCAGCATAACAAAAGGTTTAGACAAAAGGGGCAGTCCTCGGTATCCTCAACAAGGACCCTAATTATAACAGTGTTGTAAATACTGATAGGTTATCCTGTTGAAAATGTTTGTATATTACTGTTATTATATTTCAGAAGTTGTTCGTTTTAAACTCTGCTTAGAGGTCACGTGAGATTTGCGAAAACGCAAAATTAATGACGGAAAGCAGCTCAGCTAATTTTATTCGCGGAAAGTTTTGCGTGACATCTATTTTGAGACAGACTGTAATGAATTTCAATCTCCTTTCTGCCGCCTTTCGGATTCGTCTATTTTACTGATATAAAAATTGAGGATCAGTGATGAAAATCATTTTCCTTCTTCCTGCGAAGTGATTTCAAAAGAAACTCTACTTTTTATCAATTTACTAGATTTTATGAGCCACAAATACCAAAACCTTTTTCGACTCACTCAAAATAAGCTCCTTTCTACTTTTTCTTGTCGTTCTTTCTCTTTCGTTTTTCCTTCCTTTTTTTACTCTTTCTCAATTTTTCCTTCTTTCTCTGCCTTTTATCATACCTCTCTTATCTCTCATTCCTTCTCTGCTGTTATTCGTTGTCTTCCCTTCTCTTGTCCATCCTTTGTTCTTTCCCATTTCCCTTTCCATCTTTTTTTCTTCGTGTTGTGGTGTTTCTGCCTGCAAAAATTCTTTCTTTCACCTCGCTTTCTTCGTTTCTTCTTTCTACTTTCTCCATCTCCTCTTTTCTACCTCCCGTTTTTCTTCCTTCCAGATATCTGAGCTCTGTAGCCTCACACATTGTTTACATGGCTTTTAATTCTTTCGTAGATCTACGTAACAGATTACAATGATAACTGCCCAATATTACCCGACATATCATACACCAGATACCCGATACCCCCATTGCAAGTTGGTTCAATTTTCACTGTATCTGCTACGGACAACGATAGTGGAGCAAATGGACAAATCACATACACAAGTAGTTCTGTTATCAGTGCAATGTAAGTAGTCTATTCATTTTTATGCTAGAAGGGACATCACAATAATTTGATGGGAATGGGAACAAATTTGAAAATATTTGAAAAATATGAAGGGTCTTCATTAATAGGAGTGTAAATACCTCAAACTGAAAGCACCGTGTCTAGCACCGTGGAAGAACAGCAATATTAACAATTTAGATACTTAGATACTACATTGCCTTTGAAATTATTTTTGTTTGTTTGTTTTATAAGATTGTATATATGTATTATTAGATGCTAAAGGGTTTATTTTCGTGTATAAATATTTATTCATATCATATAGACTATACCATGTCTAGCAGCAAAAAATGTATACAGATTTGGTTGACTCTAGCCATGTGCATTTAGCTTCATTCAATGTCTAATCACTCTAAAAATGTTCCTCGATAGTTAACTTGAATTGAACATAGGTACCTCGTTTGTTGGGACACCCGGTAGTTCAATCAGAATATTCCTTCTCTGTTTAGACCAACGATCAATTCAACTTTGGAGAACGTGACGATATCTGAGAACGTTACTGCATTGCAATGGAAGAATAAGACTGTTGCGTGGACATGGAAAGTCAATATATTTGCGGTGGACAATGGAAACCCCAAGAGAGGAGATTTTATCCCATTCACTGTAACATTCAGTTCAACATGTTTAGATAAGGCGAAAGTGACCGTCGATACAAGTGGAAATGTGTTCTTTACTGCCCCTGGATATACGATTTCAGTGTACGGTTAGTCAACGAACCCTCTTCTTTTCGCTTATTTATTAAGAATCTAATGAGATGATCGAAATCATTATTGGTCAAAGGACGTTTTCTAAGCTACGAGATGGCCTAAAAGTAAGTTGGCAGACTTCCTACCTTTAAAAAGGTTTATGTATTTGGTCTCATATTTGGTCTCATATTTGGTGTCATATTTGGTTTTGGTTTAAAGTTTAGTTTCTTCGCTGAGGATGGGACAAGCTCGTCTCAACATATCTTATTACAACATGACTTAGTCGACTGAATTCGTCAATTTTTATTGGTTGCCAACTTTGTTTATTCTTCCCTGCAGCCTAGTCTTAATAACCAACTGGAATTATCAAATCTTACATTAATCAACTGGAATTCTTATCAAATTTGAAAATGGTCAGATGAATTTGTCAAACACCTGCTAGGCCAGTCCTGATTATGGTTTTGGTCATTTTCCTTCTTATCAAGCTTTTTACCAAGCTGCGTTTCCCAATTTGATGCTTCAAGTTAAATCATAGAGTGATCTACAATTTACATTTAGTTCGTTCTCGCTGCATTGGGTTTTTAACTAAATCTTCCTACATTTGATTGTGTGGGAACCTTATTTGATTCAGGTTTTCCTAACAGATCTATTTGCAAAACAGTTCTGCTTATAAGCCAAAATTTTATGCTCCATAATTAGTTGTTGTTGAATTGTTCATGGACACGGAATACACCTGGTAGAATTTTCGTTTTAATTCTGACTTATCAAATGGCTTGCATAAATCTGTTTCCTCTGCATGCTTAATTTTCTTGTCGTTCCTTCCAGATAACAAAGACTGTTTTGGATGTAAAGCAGGGTACTCTTGTCCAGGTGATGGCAGAGAGTTGAGATGTGGTTTTGACCCTGTAACAAAATACATGTATTCTTATGGATCAGCCGACAACTGTACGGCTTGTCCGGAAGGATGGGTAAATAATTAAACTTCTTAAAATAGTCTGAAAGCACCAAGGTGCTTCTCATATTTGTGAAATGCTCTTCCCTGATAGAATTTGTATTATGGTAGGTTTCTTATGTTTTGGTTGAAGTTTGATTATTAACACAACCATTCGTTTGCAATATGTGTCATGATTCCCAATAATCATTTGAACGTGTGCGAATCGCCAAAACATCGTATTGACTTAAAACAATATTTTGAACAAAAAATAATTGGCACATACGTTGCCACGGGAAAAAACTTGCTTTTTCTTTCAATTCAAAAGTGATGACATAAAAAAAAATTCTTTTGAAAGTGGAAAGTATAACACAGTCTCAGGATTGCAAGGCCAAAATCATTTTCTTTACAAAAGCAGCAGACTAATGACCTCAGTCCCAGTTTCTGCCTTGTTCATTGAATTGGATGACGGCACTACGCTTCAACGCTAGTTATAGCGATTATCAGTTTATCAAGGAGCGCAACTACGACGTATGTGATCAGTCCACGAAAGCAGTGCGAAAATCACTGTAAGGCTGCAAAGGATAACGGGGAGAAATGTGGCTGTGAAGCAGTTTTGTTATTTTCTCTGACACTTTACGATACTAACTCATATTTATTTTCATTTAGCTTTGTCACAATGGTCTTGTTGCGAAATGTCCTGCGAATACTTATGTCAAATGTAATGCAACGGTACGTTTTGTTATGTTCATTATGAGTAGCTAGAATTTTCGTAAGTAGCACAATTTAATAGTTGACACAAAACGATGCATTGCAGTTTTTTGTTGTTGCTGATTAAGAAATCTTTATAAAGCTGAAAGTATACTTTTTTATAAACTGCTCTTAGAACTGCATTTAAAGGGTTTTTGCAAGGTTAAATGCTTGAATATGCAAAGAGTGAATAGTCTAAATATATCCCATTAAAATCGAAGTCGCACACACACCGTACCATGGACTATGGATAGTCAAAGAAACGATACTGTGTCTAAGTGTTTTCTTCGTACTATTTATAGAGAAGCCTATTTATACCATACCATTGCACACCCCCTTGATGCACTTACACACTTACACCGTAAATGCCTTTCTTTTTAGTGGTGTCCAACAACCTGTTTTCAATGTCCACCCGGAACATATTGCTATGAAGGAAAGAAATATGACTGCACCCCTGGAAAGTACAATGATGGCATAGGTGAGTAGTAAGAAATGCTCTCCCTTGCATTGTCTGTTATATTTTCCAGGCCTTGGAAGAAATATTGTATGAAGCTAGAGGATTTCTTGATTGGGAAGAAGCTAGTTTTTGAAAGAACTGCAAGAGTCGTTCAACAGAATAGGCCTTATAGCTATTCTAAGGACAATCTGAATCGGACGATCTTTTCATACATTTAGTAGAATTTTCGAATTTACACAATAGTGATAGAAGCTCTACGCCATTCAATCGAACCTCTCATAGAAACATGTATAAAAATATCGCGCGATCCAGGTTTTTTTTGTAGAATTGCTAAAACGTCTATTAGGGCAAGTGCCAGATGCTGTGATAACAAGATCACTGAAAGGAGTCTTTGGTTAAGGACGACCATAGATATTATGATCTAATGTGAATCAAAGGTTAAAATGCTCATGTTGCTCGACTTTCAAAAGTCGAAATTAACTGTTTGTTCAAAATTGCTTATTTACTTTCTGTTTCCGTCGCTTAGGCCAATGCAAAATATGCCCTCCTGGTAGTTATAGCAACACAACCAGAGCTCCGAAATGCGAGTGTTGTCCCGCGGGATATGAATCAACTTTCATGAAAACTGGATGTCATCCTTGTAAGGATAATGAATGGTCGACTGGAAACTGTGACACATGTAAAACATGTATAAGTGGAGCATGTGAGTATTTGATTATTGTATCCCTGTTTATGTTCGTAAATGGTCTTAAAAATGGTACCATTTGACACACATAGCAAGCGTTAGCATCACAGAACAGGAAACTCTAAAAAGGAATTTTCTAAACCAACACAGTATAATGTCGCTCTATCGCCATGCTGTATTACTTTTTGTGTACAGCTCCTTGGTACTGAGTCAGAATAGCCAGGACAGCGACTTGTTGTTGCTAATCTTGGAAAAATATTTATTATGTCATGGAATGAAAATTTGTATCTTTCTGTAGGTGCCTGTGACGGTGAGCCCTGCTTCAAGGGCGTCAGGTGTACTAATATTGGGTATGGAAATTTCAAATGTGAAGCATGTCCAAAAGGGTACAGAGGAGATGGTAAAACATGCACTGACATTAATGAGGTAGTGATGCTTTATTGTTTACAGAATTTGTTTGAGATTTCTACCTTTATGTATTTTCTTTTTGTTCTCAGATCTCTTATCAGTTGCTTCTTTCCTGTGCTCAATTTTCTTGTTTAGCCCCTTATCAAACAGTTACGGAAAATTCCAAAAAAATACTACAGACTTTTGACACTACTGGTGTTTAACTAAGGGGTTTTTGCAAGGCCTTTTTCGAACTTTCATAGTTTTTATATGATATGCATTTTCACATTTTGAAATGATAGAAAATTTAGTTGCTTTTTTGCAAGCTGTTCACTGCGAACCCATGATTATTTCTGTATCGGACCAGTCGTTTCGAACTTTCTTGCTTCAGATACAGTACATTTTTACTAGTCATTTTGTATTGAACTTGTGTGGTTTGATTTGAAAACTTTCCTTGCAGAATGTATACATCTTGCTAAATTTTTAACATTAAATATATTGTATCATTTTTAGTGCAGTTGTCTATCTATCGTATTAATTATAGAGTACTTTCTTTTAGTGTGAGTTGACTAAAATGTTTGTACTGTAATGGAATTGGTTTATGAAAAAAGAATCTATCATTTTGCAGTGCGCAGAGGCAACCCCATGTTTTGGTGCATGTGTAAACCTCTTCCCTGGATTCAGATGCCAGGGTTGTCCTCCTGGTTACTCTGGGAATGCCCCTAGTGGAGTTGGCCTAGCAGAAGCAGGAAACAATACACAAAATTGCACCGACATTGATGAATGTGGCTTGGGATTACATGCTTGTGATGCTAACGCTAAATGCATCAATACTTTGGTAAGTAATGCCTTTTCACCTTTTTTCCTTTCGCTAATCCCCCTTATACATCCGCAGTTTGTGCTTTTGTTGACAAAATTATTATACATTATACATTCATATCAAATGAAGGAATATACCTCTCAAATCTATTGAATAGATATTTTGTGGTGTTTCTAATTATGTATACACTTCTTGCATCTGTTGAATAGATGTTTTTTGGTGTTCCTAATTGTGCACACACTTCTCATATCCATTGTCCAAACAGGGCTGCATTAAGTTTACTGGGGCCCCCCCTGGCCCATAATTGCTCGGACCTCTTCAACTAAAAGTTACTTGGGGTTCCATTAATTCAAGAATTTTAGGGGGCTGAGTGGGTCCCTAGTTAAATGCACCACTGCTATCATTGCGATGCTGTTTTCAGAACCATGGCCCATCATAATGATGGATTCCCTTTATCTGGGGCTATTTATTTTCTTCTTTATTACATTCAAACGAAAATAAAGGTTTTAAAGGGTTTTTGGGAGGGATGAGAGGGGAAATCATACAAATAATATTTGCTATCGACCTGTAAAAACGCTACGTTTCCTTTGGTATTTTATAATATTTTACCAATGCGTTTCCTTTGAATTCCTGTATGGCATGCAGTAGGGGTAGCAATTTTTGATTACAAACCTACTATTGTTTCCTTTTGTACTGTGAATAAATTCTTTTATCATATGGCGTTCGAAAATACGTCTCCTTGGACCGGCAACGCAGCAATTCGATTGGTTCTTGATCGGTCCTTAAAAGCCGTATTTTTCGTTCGAAGTTCGAAGCCGTATTGGACCGGGCATTACCTTAAAAATCAACAACAAGGGAGGAGATTCTTGTGCAGGCGTAGGCCGCAGGAAGTGTCAGCCAAAGTTTAGCTTATTCATCGAAGATTTCTTTTCTGTAAACTTTGAAGACGAACTTGCAATTATACACGAAGAAAATGCCAATGTAGTTAACGTCGCAACGAGCAAATACAGTGATGCACAGGATCAAAGACACAACAGAAAAGTACGATGCTATAAACAACGTTCTCAAAAGGTTCTGCCATATAATAAAGCCTTTATTAAACGATTACTCGATCCATGCTGGAAAATGTTTGGACCTTAGTTCATTGTACGGACCTCACTGCGTTCGGTCCGTACGTCAAACTGCGATCCAAATATTTTCCAGCATGGACCTCATAATCGTTTAATAACCGCATAGTATTGTTTTAAAGAAGACTTTATTTTTATCGTATCAGGGTAGTTTCTATTGCGGTGACTGCAACCCTGGTTATGTTGGCAATGGTTATGCTGGATGTAAACCTGGTGACTTCTGTGCATTGAATTCTACAAATGATTGCAATTCTAATGCTAATTGTGAAGCAACTGCTGCTGGAAGTTATACATGCTCGGTGAGTGTATTATCATGTTGTTGTTAGGCTGTTGCATTCTGGGAATAAAATTGAATTGAATTGAAACATGCGCTGTATAGTAAAATACGATTCTTTCAAAGTCGTATTGCTGTATATCATCTGGCATCTGTCATCTGTTGGTTGCGACTACCTCTGGTAGATTTGCAGATATATCTCCACTGTTCTCTGTTATTTGTTTTTATGCTTCTTTGCGTCCACTGCTCGATGTCATTAATCCATGTTTGCCTTGGACGTCAGCATAGGTTCCAAATCTTTAAATCGGCATAAAAAGGTGGGTGTAAAATGCTATCACCTACATCTTCTAACTGAATGGCTCAACAGAAACTTTAGCTACCTATCTATAATTCTACCGTTGGACTTTTCAGAAATCTTGAATATTTGTTTAGATTACAGCACATGTTATATTTCAGTTCATTTGAGGATGTGACGTCATCAAATTTCTAAATCATAAACCAGAAGAGTGACAGACTTTTGCTTGATACCATATTGTAGACATCCATAAACTATGGTTTTCTTGGAAATTATTTCATGTTGCATCAAACAGTTTAGAAACTACGATGGTTTTAAGTTTTTTTGAAAAATTTTCTTGCATTCTCCGAAAACAAGGAAAACACTCTTATTCTGAAAATATTGAAGGTTTCTGAAAAGTCCAACGGCAGAATCATAGCAAATTAGCTGAAGTTTCTTTGAAGCCATTCAGTTCAAAGAAATAGGTCATTGAATTTTACACCGGCCTTTTCAAAGATTTGGAGCCTATGTTTTGGACGCCCTCTTCTCCTATTGCCTATGACTGTATGTAATGACTGAAAAATTAACTGAAAGATCAAACTTGATTTTATAGCCGGTTGAGTTTTGAAACCACAGAAACATACTAGATCGGTGTTGTGTTTTTTACAATTAAATTTGTCACATTGCAGATCGCATTTCTTCAAATTATCTTGTCTAGTAAATATGTTGTCTTTAAGCATCAGTTACGATGCCATTTGGTATCTCCTGCTACTATTTTAAGCATCAGTTTCTAGAAATCGGAAAGACCTTTAAGGCTGGAACCACAACCGTTAAGACCGAGGGCTCTACTGAAAACTGTTTGCTATAAATGCTACGTCTGAACAATAACACGCTGTAGATGAATGACGAAATTTATATCTGTTTTCTTCAATTATTTAGCAGCGCCCTAATGAGTGATTTGACAGTTACTTACGTAGCTTCTTCAAACTATACCGGGTGAACCAGAAAAAGTTCCCACTTTTGAAAATTCATAACATCAAGATGGATGGATTGGAATGAATCCATATTTGCTTGACAGCCAAAAGATCGAAGTATTTTTGTGATTTTTCTCGCCTTTTTATGAGTAGTGGAAATTGAAAATCTTTAGTATCTGTTTGAGAATCTATGTCTTATAACTCTTGAGAGAAGTTAAACGCCCATAATTATTGTTCTGTGTGAGTGAGTCCTAATGATTTGATCAAGTTTTTTAGGCCCTTTTTCACTAATTTTGCAACCTCGAAATTTTTGTAAAGTTGAATTTACCTATATTTGCTGTGCTCCTAAGAAGACGAGAAAAATCACAAAAATACTTTGATTTTTTGGCTTTTAACTAGAATTTGAATCATTCAAATCCATGAAGTACTTGTGGTGCTACGAATTTTCGAAAGTGGGAACTTTTTTCTGGCTCACCCGGTATTGCGTAGCGAACCAGAAAATCTTAGTCTGTATCAAATCAATGTTTCACCTGAGCAGTTTTTTCCTGATTTATTTCTTTCTCATTTCAGTGTAAGCCAGGTTATGCTGGGGATGGTCGTATATGTGGTGATGATGTAGATCTTGATGGAATCTCAAATATTGGAATCGATTGTTCCGTCACCGAATGCAAAGGGGTATGTTAAGTCTCTTTATCGACAGCTGCTTCTGAAATTGTTGTCTCATTTCATTCAATTAATTATTTCAAGAAATAATGTTACTTAAAACATTTTTAATCTATAAGTAACACATCAGATTGTGTACACTGAAGTGATTAGGCAATGCAAAGGTATTTCAAGTAAGTTACTAGAAAGTTTGTGGAGCTTGCGCAAGATATTGGGCACCCAGGAACCTTCGCAATTTCGATCTGGCCCGCGCAGTCACAGATAAACAAAAGATCTATTGTTTTAGCCTATTATTCTCAACTATGGAAACTATGAACTTCCATGCAAATTGTGCTGAGGCCATCTAAAAGCGTAAGATGCCAACTTTGCGGTCTGTAAGACTTCAAAAGTGCTTGAATTTTTTCCCATTTATAGACATATCCAAGTAGTTTGTTTATCAAGACCAGAAATGAATTAAGCTTTCCAAAAATGTCAAAGATAGTATCAAAAATGGAAAGATTTTGATGAAATGTGTCTCAGAAAATTGATTGATTGAGTCCTCGCCTTGATTGTCCGTTGTTTTGTTTTCAGGACAATTGTCAGTTTGTGCCAAACGCAGGACAAGAAGACAATGACCGTGACACTGTTGGTGACGTTTGTGATGCTGATGACGATGATGATAATATTCCTGACGTCAACGTAAGTTTTTGCAATTAGTCAGGCCTTACAGGTATTTGACTGTTCAAAATATTGAAATCATGTGGAGTGACGAGAGCCTTTGCAAGCTATTTCATTTCGATTAAAGTGAAGTTGGTCCGTTTTGTCGAGGAGAACTACAATGTGAAGTAGAGATATTTATCCTGATCGATGTCGAAAGTTTATAGAAACGTTGTTGTCTCTATTTGACCAACTTTGCTTGGAGCAGATCCTGTTTCTCATTTCAGAAAGTGCAGAGAATTACAGGGTTTAGAAGATGTCTATTTAGGGTATTAGGTATTTGGGGAACTTGACTGGCTTTGGCTGGCTAAAGTATCTGGCTGCAGTGTTGAAATAGGCCATTCCGCAGTTGAATGCAAATGCGTTGTTTGCGTTGCATCTTGGGATCGCATGGGGCTGAACATGGTCGAATCATGATCGAATCGCACGTAAACGATCCCATGATGCATAGCGCGGAGTGCCTCCGCATTCGATTGCGCAGTGATCTATCATTAAAGAAGTGCAAGTAGTTTATAAATCTAGTTCTGGTTTAGAAATAGGTGTTGCATGGATTGAGGCTTTGTTTTTTGCAGGATAATTGCCCATTTACTGGAACAGATACAAGCCAAACGGACAGCGATAATGATGGTGTTGGAGATGTTTGTGATAATTGCAGATTTGTATATAATCCGCATCAGAAAGATGTTGACAAGGATGGCATAGGAGATCTTTGTGATTCTGATATTGATGGAGATGGTATGTTGGATTCGTTAAGATTTTATCTAGATCACAAGATTAGGCTAGCTAGATCACAAATCCGTAACCAGAAATATTAGTATAAGAATTGCGTTAGTGAACTTTGTGCTGTGATGCGGTTATTTATTGAAGACGATGTATCGCAGATATTTGAATTCCGTTATTTACACGAATTCACCTTTGCAACCCTTACCTGAAATGCAACTCTTGGCTAATTTGAAGCTGGTCTTTCGTATGGGATAGCTTGAAATTTGACACTGGCTCTTTTTGCTTTTAAATCAAAGACATGTAGGATTCGGCTGAGCCTCAAAAGGATTTGATTAAGGTTAAGGACTCATTGCTAATCTTGATCCATTGTGAATGAATGAAAAGCATTGCAAACAGAATGCATTGACTGTGAAAATAGCTCTTTATTTCAAAAGTAAAATCTTAGGAGGCCCCTAAATAGAGAAATTAAACATTAGTACAATTGTTTTTCATTCTTGTAGGTATCGCGAACGCAACGGATAATTGTATGTATATCAATTCCACTAAAACAATTGATACTGATGGGGATGGAGCAGGAGACATTTGTGATAATTGCCCTAGAACAGCCAATGCAAATCAGGTATGATATGTTGACTTGTTTCAAGTGTGGGTTCCAATGAGAAAGCGTCAGGCAAGGACCAAGACGGTTCTTCCTTCATTCCTTTGTTCGTTCGTTCGTTCGTTCATTCGTTCCTTCCTTCCTTCGTTCCTTCCTTCCTTCTGACTCCTCGATTACTACGCTCTCTGAGATTTCTAGCAAGTTAATAAAACTGAGACTTGTAGCAAATCAAAGTTAAATATAGTTGATAGACCGCTAATCGACCGCTGCTCTACGAGAGAGTATGGATCGAGTGATGGTTTTATTCACTTTTATACCAAAGGCTCGACTGAGTGAGTCTATCCTTTTTTGCGCATTCGAAAATTCCACAAGGGCATAAAAATATCGTTCGATGCAGACTCTTTTTGTAGAATAGCTAAAAGGTCTATTTTGAGAAAGTCTGCAAATGATCCCCTGAACCTTCATATCATCGATGTGGTGTATTTCTTTCTCTGCGAAGTCTACTGTTTTGAGAATTTGGCAGGATTGGGATTATAAATCAATCACGCTGCTAGTTTTGCTAAAAAGTATGTGAACGTGCTGCGTCTGAACTTCAAGAAGTAAATGTGAAAAATTGGCATTCTTCCTTTGGCAATCATTAGTTTAATTGATGACAAACTCTGATTTTGCTCTTTCGACAGCTTGATACGAATCAGAATGGATATGGGGATGTTTGTGATCCAACTTCTTACGGAGATAGGTTGGTATAGTTTCATCTTCAAACTAATTTGTTCTATTTACAGTATGTAAATTTTTTTGGTTGGAATTTCTTGTTGCTGCTGAATCTCAGAGACTTTAAGATTAGAAAAATATGTTCTTGTTTTTGTCAAATGGTTTACTTACTTTGCTTTGCTACTAACTTTGATCTCGAAAGAAAGAGTTAGTTGCTCCTAAAACACATATTGTATCAATTATTGTTTATTCTGTTCCCTATTCTATTCACTCGGGGTTTAGGCCTTGGGTCTCCCTAGACTGATTATATGTTCGTTGGTTATCGCTACTGATAGATTGAACTGATGGACGCTATAACTACAACGACGCAACAACAACAACATCAATTCACTTCAATTAGATGAGCGTAAATTGAGGGTCCTTTTGTAGTGATGCTAGGGTCTTCCCTGTGCATAGGAAATGTAACTCTTGCTTGCTTCGTTTGCAGGGATGGAGACAGTGTGTTAAACTCATTTGATAATTGTCCTGATTTGCCAAATGCGGATCAAGCTGATACTGATAAAGATAGCAAAGGTATTCAATTCACCAGATCTTCAAAGCGATGTTTCTTTATCTTTTTTGATGAGATAATTTTCAAACATTATCATCATCATTATTTTATTTTAGTAGCCTGGAGAGATATCTAGCTATAACACAGTTAATTTAGACCTACTATGAAGCAGTGCATGCCACATCAGACACAGGAGATAGAAGGGATGCACACTGAATGGAAAGGAAGGGTATATGATTTTTCAAGACCTAGATCGCCATGTTTAAATAGCCTCTTTTTGTTGTTTTGTAGGTGATGCTTGTGATGAAGACAAAGACAATGACCTCATTTTGGATGCAAATGATAATTGTATTTATGTATCAAATGCACAACAGAATCACACTAAGCTGACATATGATGTTAATAGTGAGTCGTAGAAATATTCAGATACATTTAATTCTAATCTCAGTAGATATTTTTTACACACACACACATTTGCAATTTAAAAGCAGGCATTTTTTGTCGCAACCCTCCAAGAGTGCGTATCGCTAAATGGAACATTAGGAATTCACTATAAGGACGCTTAAAACTTTAGACTTATTATCGTTTGTTCCTTTACATCGTTCTGTTACCGTTTGGAGAAAATGGTTCCTCAAGTTTCTACGGAGGGATCTGGTTGCGTTGAGTACACTATACAACTTTGCGATTCTCGTATGGTGAGGAAGGGGGAGGGGTGGGACCGGTGTCTGATGTTCCTCAGAGTCGAGAAATAAATAAACAGCGTTAATGGTTAGCTTTAAAGTCATTATCCATTTGAAACTTGACAATGGGTATGAAAAACTGAGAGTCTTTCTTCAGTCTGATAGTTTCATCGATATTTCTTATCAGCAAACAGTTTGTAGCATTTTTGTCTTTGTCAAATTTTAGACAAAGCAATTGGTGACGCATGCGCAACGGACTTTGACGGTGATGGCGTTTTAGATACAATTGACACTTGCCCTCGAACATCGAACATTCAAAAGACGTCATTTGAGAATTATTTCCTCGTTGATTTGGGTGTTTCGTCATCGTCAGATCCTCAACCAAAATGGAGGATTTCTAACAAGGTCAGTTGTGTTTTTTTCAGTGACTTATTTTAAGTGGGCTGGAAGCATTTCTAGCTACTTCAAGCTGATTTAAGCCCCCTATGCATGCCGCATCCAGGCATGGGACCCCTAGTTTAACGTCACTTCTGAAGGACGGCGAGCTGAGTTGCAAGGTCAAGCCTCCGAGGTCACCCATCCGGAGTTTGACCTCATTCGACCGAGCTTAACTTCAGTCACCTGATGGAAACTGATTAAGCCGCTCGGCCACTCACCCCGCACAGTGTTGTTCTGGAAAATACTATATTTAAAGGGAATCGACATAGTTATATCGAGTAGCCGTCGGAAATAGGCTAAAAGCACCCACACACCCATTGTTTCTTTTGCTAAACAATGAAACGCATCATGTCACAGTTTTGAATATATTGACCACATTTCTAATTTGGCTCTGGCAGCAAGAGCGAATTTTGTAAAACAAAGGATACAGGCCTTATCAAGACAAATCTAAAGAATAGATTTCACTCACACCTTCAGCGCAGTTAACCATGATGTTTTCTTCTCTCTGTTTATTTTGATTTGATTGAGTGCACTCAGAGGTGAGAAATCTATTCTTCAGGGCCGTAAGTCGCTTTGTCTTCTCGGAGAGATGACTTCTTTGCCTTACGAAATTCACCCTTGTTGCCCCGGGCCAGATTTAACTATGTCGATTCTATTTAATTCCCTCAAATTTAATTCCCTCAAATTTAATTCCCTCAAATTTAATTCCCTCATTGGCAAACGTTCCTAACTACCTTCTAGATATAGATTAAGTTTGCCAAGAATATCAAATAATATTTTAGATACCATGCTAAGACAGAACCATAGTTTATGGAAGTAATGTTATTTTCTAATTCGTCTAACTCAATCGAAAATAGCTTTATTTACTTATCAACACTACTTTATAACTAACGCTAAGATACATCCAACAATTGATATCTTAAAGAACAGTATGGTCAGTCTAGTGATTCTCCGCCAAAATGTCGAGCTCCCAAAAGAATTATTCCTCAATAATCATCAAATATCAAGGTTCTGAAGGACGGGGAGGGTGGGGTGGGGTTGTATGACTTATAAACAGAATCACTATAGACGTGTGATAACTTTGACCTCATTATTTGCTTATATACCTTGTCGTCCCTTGGGCCTTATTCTATGCAGTACTGCCGCTTACCTATCTCAGGGGAACCTACGCGCTTGTATATCTCATGGGATAAGTAAATATCATTTAATACACCACTTAGCTCTTCTCTATTGTCAAATTCATTCCTTTTAAATGAGGACGTACGAGAGACTGAATTCTCAGCAGGTAGCCTCTTCTTTACAGCATTACTATATGTGATCCAGATCGAATATGCCGTATAATTATTTAAAATTGTTAAGGAGATTCTTTACTTTTTATCACGAGCAAAAAAATTAAAAAGGACAACTACATGCCAATATTCTTTGGCTGCCATTGCTAAAAGGACATGGTGTCAACTTTTTTTTATATTCAATTGAAAATTTACAATACATGTTACGGACTACTTTATCTACAAACTACTTTACAATACTGCAAGGACGATGCCACGAGGAGCAAAAGTTTATGTCTACCCCATGGCACTGTTAAAAAAAATGCTAAACTGCATACAATTTTACATAGATGCTACAAACAATGCTACAATCAATACTATGTGTCATCTTACTCTCCTCCGCCGGTTTCTAGCTCCGCAGTCCATGGTTCTTGGTTCCGTAATTCTGTAGTTCATGGTTCCATGGTCCAGTGTCATCGAGTTCCAACAACGACAGCCACATTCAAGTAGTTTACGTCATATGTTTCATTATGTAATACAATTCTATGGCCTTTTTTCCAGGGTATGGATATAGAACAGAAGCAGCACACAAAAAGACCAGCCATGTTGATAGGTAAAAATATATTATGAATTTATTTGCTGTAGCTAATGAAAAGCTAACCTTAGCCTAACAGTTTTGGTACATTAGTTGAAGTTTGTAACAAAGGGTGTGTTTGGTTGAATAATTTGAAAAAGGAAGGGCCACGATACCAATTGATACCAATTCTGAAAACAGTCAACTTGGCAGACTCAGAATTTGTGTTTTATTGACTCCAAAATTCTCAAAACGGTAGGTTTAGTAGGTTTGGAAGGCTTTCTGAAACTTCTGCTCCAAAAGGCAAAATGGTTGGAAAGCTTTGGAGAGAATCTCGTTTTCATTTCTGAAGTCTCACTTTCGACACTCATCACCATACAACTATCATTGACAAATCTTTTTTCATCAGGACAACAAAAATATGGTGAAGTTGATTTCTCTGGGACAATGTTTGTGAACACAGACCAAGGCGAAGACTATATGGGAGTTGTATTTGGATATCAAAGCAATAGAAAATTTTATACTTTGATGTGGAGACAGAAAAATATCAATTTATACAATAATACATACAAAGCAGGCATTAAAGGCATTCAGATCAAGGTATCATACCTATTTTATTTACGTTTAGTTACATTTTAGTTTTGTAAGTCACCCTCTGATGAAGACACAAGTCAGAAAGGCCTCAGTGTGCTAAATATCTTTTCTTTTTTGCGTCCGAACTTCTTTTATACAGTTTATTCGTACAACTTTCTACCAATATTATTTACGTACATTTATCTACATAAGATCTACATTTACGTATGCTACAGAACGTCATTTGTAACTCTTAATTTTCAATGTGTCATCTTTGGTGTATCAACAGAGTGTCCCAAAAATTTGTTCGAAGTTTTATAAAATGTAAATTAATAACGATATAACCAAGGGACTACATGATGAGAAAGTCCGATTCCTGAGATTCTTGGTCAATTTTAGACACCAAAATCTTCCAAATCTGCTGAATATTCACGGAGCTACAAGCTTTTGAAGCACAAGTTTATGCGACAGCTGAAATGAGAGGCTTCTAAGTGGTATTTATGGTAAAAGTAGTATGGGCTATCGTTTCTTTTGTTTCTCGTTTATTTCAGAGGAAACCAAATAGAATTTGAACCTAACTTTCAAGCATATGGATGCTTTGAGGAATTCTGTTTAACAAAGTTTGAAACCGATTCAGTCTCTCGTATGTTTTTGGATACATGCAGTCTTAAGCAAATTTTGAAGATATTCTTTCTTCTAGGTTGTAAACAGTAATACTGGCCCTGGCACTGATCTAAGCAATGCTCTTTGGCACTCATCTGATACGGCTAGTCAGGTATGAATTGACTATTTTTCAATATTAAATAAGATAGCTTACAGAAATGAGCAAGAATTTTATCGAGTAAAGAAAAAATATATCACCAATCCTGGAAAATGTTATGACAGATGTATAATAATGAGCATTGAAAATGTAAATCTAAATTTTGATCATTGAGTGAAATAGAGAAGTTTGGCCCCCACCACTTTTTTCAGGATGCAGCTTACCGCAAGGGTATCTTTTTCTGCACTTTCTTTTTGTGTTGATTTTATCCTCACTCTGTTTCAGGTTAAAGTGCTTTGGGTTGACCCTGCCATGCGTGGTTGGCAACATAAAACTGCTTATTC
>REGL01000636.1:96167-109899 GCA_004194395.1 Aurelia aurita complex sp. Pacific | reverse complement strand
TGGTTTAGCATTAAATCTAGTTTTAGAGGCGTCCTAAATTTCGTTTGCCCCTACAATACTCAAACCATACAACTTCCTTTATAGTTCATGAATTGGAAATTTTCCTGAATGCAACTTCAGAAGGAAAGAAAACTCAGGTCTCGCCTACTGCATGGGTATGTCAATGATTCGATTCTTTACTTTACACAATAGACCTATTCTACAAAAGAGCTTGGATCGAGCGTTATTTTCATACATTTTTATACGCGACGTTCGATCGAGTGGCGTTAGAGCTTCTATCACTATTGTGCACATTCGAAAATTCTACGAAATGTAGCAAATGTTGTTCGATTCTGATTCTTTTCAGAATAGCTAAAAGGTCTATTGATCATGATGCTCTTTTTTATCTTGTAAGTATCGTCGTAAATTCATCTTTGATAGATATGCGGTATACAATAGGTCCCAAGAAAGGAAAAACATTTAAGAAACTCAGATACTGGATTTTTGACAAGAGAATGAAAAAGCAATAGACCATTTTGACATTTAGAAAAGGGCGTGGGGAGAGCAACATTTTTCTGGTAAATGGCTGCCACAGTTCAATTTATCGTTGGTGAAAAGCCCTGTGGCAGCCATTTACCAGAAAAATATTGCTCTCCCCAGATCCTTTTTCTAAATGTCAAAATGGTCTATTGTTTATTGTTTTCGAACAAAGGCTGAAATTGAAAGCCGTGTTCTTGAGCAGCTACTGTATTTTGATCGTAAGTAATAAAAGATTTTTCAAAAATGCTAAACTATGAGCATGTATTGATCGATTGAAGGTGTTGTGGCGCAGTTGTGTAATCCTCTGACTTTGCAGCAAGAACGGTCAGGCGCACAGGGTTCGACCCCAGATAGAGCCCCACCAGCGGAGGGTCATGAAGTTCATGATAAGGGGTTGCAAACTATATTAGGTCTTCTCTACTTCTACCATGCCAGTACTTGGTGCCAGAAACCACAACTTCACCTTCACCTGCTCTCTCCGTATTAATCTTCCTTTGTGCAACAGTGTTTTATAATGATATTTCACTTGCTTTTTAGGCTGTGTCAGCTGGTTTGTACATAGCAAGAGATACGAATAATTATTTCAAAGGAGAGCTTGATGAGGTGAGTACGAATGACTGCTTTCAAATCTGGAAAATTGTCATTGTGTCCAGAACAACAACAACGACATGTTTCTTTTGTGTTGAACTAGCCTGCATGCAGACTTTACTTTCCACTGCGAAGGAGAGCCTATGAGGATCTTGTAAATCTTGTATCTTTGCAAGATCCGCCTTGGCTCTCCTTCGCAGGGGAAAGTAAAGTCTGCACGCAGGCTAGTGTTGAACTGCTTCTTGATGATTTTTCTACCTTTGTTCATCGTTTTTAATCGATAATTAGGTTGGAATTTGGCACGTCGTTGTGAAAGATACAGAAATAGCATCATATATGAAATTAGCTGGTTTAGAATGGCAAAAGCATCAAAAAATTATCAGTGCACATTACTCATTTGATCAATTCTCTGGAACTACGCTGACGGACTCAAGTGGAAATTCTAATGATGGAACGTTAGTTGGCGGTCCAAAATGGGTGGAGGTAAGGATAATATATTTAGATTTAATTCCCTTGTGTTTGTTATAAAGCTGAATCTTGCTTAACTATGAAATAATCTGCTGCATCCTGTGTTTCGCGTATTCTTTTTTATCTCGTCAAAATTTATCATGCTTGAATATCATGCCTTACATGCTTGAATATCAAAGTCTCAATTTCGGGCTCAGTTTTTCGTGTTTCCCTTTTCAGAGCTCTGTGGACAAGACTCGTTTCCAGGCCGCACACCCAACAAGCCGCAGGCGGAGAGATGCAGTAGAAAGGTATTTACATGAAGAACTGTAAACATATGTTCAGCATCCAGCCCAAAGCAAGCTGTCGCAGATCGTCCCCAGGTCCCTTGTACCTAGGCCCCTTGGTCACAGGTCTCTCGTTCCCGGGCCCCCTTTGATCATAGCTTGGCAGCACTACAGAATATTAATCTTTCAATGACATTAGTTTGCAATATCACCGAGACTTCTCTGCGATTTGCAACAAAAATTGTCCCTCCGGCCAAATAAGGCCAAGGAAAACGTGTCTAAGTCAAGCGTACAGAACTCTTTGATTTTCCAAAATGCAAGGGACACGGCCTGGGCACAATGATCAGCTTTGAGCACGGATGTTCCATATTTTTCGCCAAGAACGTCGAAAATAAATCGAGAAACTGGCAGGTCCCAGTAGTTCTTATTGTCGTATCAAAAATAAGTTATTTAGATCCTAAGATAATCGAATGAAAGTAGTTGAATAGTTCGTCCATTTATCTTACCAACATAACAAATGAAATTCTATTGTGGTGCTCCTAAATCTTGTCAGCAGTAAAGTTGGTATTTATCAAAACTGGTATATTTCTTCGATCAGCCACCAAAGCATCATCAATTATACATTCATTGAAAGACCTTTAGGGTGGAGTTNCCAAGAACGTCGAAAATAAATCGAGAAACTGGCAGGTCCCAGTAGTTCTTATTGTCGTATCAAAAATAAGTTATTTAGATCCTAAGATAATCGAATGAAAGTAGTTGAATAGTTCGTCCATTTATCTTACCAACATAACAAATGAAATTCTATTGTGGTGCTCCTAAATCTTGTCAGCAGTAAAGTTGGTATTTATCAAAACTGGTATATTTCTTCGATCAGCCACCAAAGCATCATCAATTATACATTCATTGAAAGACCTTTAGGGTGGAGTTTGAAATTGAGAACTTTATCAGGTTGAGCAAAGGAAAATGTTTTATTCCTTGCGAATCTTTGCAACTTTTCTGTTTCAGAACTGAATCATATCATGTAAAATGCAATTTTCTGTGATTTCAAATATTGCTTTTAAAGTTCCAATTTTTTCTTTGAGAAATCTCATTCGCTGTCTGTTTGACGTTGATTCGATGAATAATACTAACTTTGTGGATGAAAAGTGCTATTTACTCATCCAGTTTTTGTCGAGGGGTGTATCACTGTGTCGAAAAAAATGTACGAGATTTTTTGATACGTCATGAGTTTTTAGGAATTTTTTATGAAATAAAAGGATTTTCCCCAAGGCGTACTAGATTTTAGGGATTGATATACCCCTCGGTTTTTGTATCTTAATTCACGACAACACTAAAGATGGGTGAGAGGATCTTTCTGCCAAGATGCATTGCGCCCTAATGACGAATCTGTAACTGTTCTATAGCGATTTGATTAAGGATTACAATGCATCTTGATAAAAAGTTCCTCTCCACCATCTTCAGCATAATCGTGTATTTTGCTCGTCTCATAAAAAACCTTTGTAACGGACCTTTCAGCTGTTCTACAAAAGAGTCTGGATCGAGCGATAGTTTCGCACATTTTTATATGAGAAGTTCGATGTTCGATTGAGTGGCAGCGGAGCTTTTATTATTTTTGTGCACATTCGAAAATTCTACAAAGTGTACAGAAGTATCATTCGACTCAGATTCTTTTTTCTAATAGTTAAAAGGTCTATTTTGCGTTGTAGATAGCACTCAATGTTGATTATAATCGTGACATTATTTTTTACTCGACGCACATTTATTTCATTGAAAAATATTTATGTAGATATATTTTTATTGTCTTTAAGCTTGTGAAATAGTGACCTCAACGTCTTTTATAGTATAATTAATTAACGTATTTCATATTCGTAGACATTTTAGAAGGACGTTGTCGCACAAAATGAGCTGAAAATGATCGAATGAGGCATAATACTGTTTCGTGATTTTAAAATCTTATAAGAAACTTGTTACAGGCTATCTGTTCTAACTAAAACCCTAGCTATTGCTCCATAAGAAGCCTCTCAGAAGGAACTTAACCCTTAGATCGCCAAAAATTAAGAAACTCCAGTACTGGGAAAATGTAACTTAAGAAACTATTCAGTTCAATAAAGGATATCTTCAGCATATCTTTACTTCATTTTCACTTGCTTCCTTTATCATATTATTCGGAAAGTACTTGAGGAACGTGGAAACGGTTCGAAAACTTCGTTTTGAAATGTTCACGAGGCCACTAACCCTTAGATCGCCAAAAATTAAGAAACTCCAGTACTGGGAAAATGTAACTTAAGAAACTATTCAGTTCAATAAAGGATATCTTCAGCATATCTTTACTTCATTTTCACTTGCTTCCTTTATCATATTATTCGGAAAGTACTTGACGAACGTGGAAACGGTTCGAAAACTTCGTTTTGAAATGTTCACGAGGACACAGGTAGTCAGCATTAAGATTGTTATGGAACCATGAAGAACTTGTACAAAACTCTGAACACTCAAATCTGATAATTTTTAGAAACTTTTAGTGCTGGCTCAAATTCTTAGTTCCTTGTAAAATATGTGTAGCCAGAGATCTGACAGCTAGATAAACCTAAAAACCAACAACGAGGTATAAACTGCAGTACTCATTCTGTTTTTGAAATTTTAAAAGCGATACCAAAAAGGATTGAACAAAACATTGGCTGAGAACGTCCATTTCAGATTTCAATCCCCTTCTTAAATATGTTATTCAAGCATAATCAAGACTATCCCAACCTGAACAATTCTGTTGTCACCAAATCGTACTATTTCGAGCATATTTTTAGAATATTTTAAAGACAGACGGCCAGGTACACTCAGTTGTTTGTTTCTGCTAAAATATTTTCAGGTTTTTGATTGGTTTACTTTGGTGTCCACTGCAGTTTTACCGACCCCCTCTCTTCCACGGGAAACTTTGTGTGCCCGTCTAGAACTACAAAAATACACCGTAAGCGTCCTGGAGATAATGAAAAAAATGTTATCAGTCAAAGAGCTCCAACTCTCGTGGCTTCTTAACCCATGATCCATATTTGGAAGTTTTAAACTGTTTGTTCATGATTTCCTTTGCTTTCTGAAACCCTTCTGCATTTTCTTTCGCCTCTCTGTATGTCTCAAAATTCGCAAGATGAAGCAATTCTGGAACTTTTGAACAAATCGACTTGAAATGTTTGTAAAGGGCTGCTTTGCATAACCTTGATGGTGTTGGGGCGTTATCAGTGCGTGTCAAACATGATCCCGTCCTCCCGTCTGTCATCTCAACTCCTGAGCCTCGAAGATACCAATTAATACTGAGATTATTAGTCTTCTCTGTCTCTCTCGGGGGGTCGTATGCAGTAACTCGACCAAGCCATGGATGATTTAAAGCATAAGGCATTGGCAGTTCAGCATCGATATCTGAATTCTTGCTCAAACGGCAACACACTGCTCTCGATAGATGACCATGCTCGTATAAATAACCAAGGGTTAATGATTCTAAATAGATTGGATCTATCAGATGACTGAGCAAAGCTCCTTGCATGCCTAGCACATTCCATCTGCAGACTTTATCAGTGCAAGACATCGTACGTAACCTTTTACCCATGACAATCCCATCCCATGTTTGAGGCCCGTCATTTGGGTCGATTGGGATTGTCCCCTCCCCGTCTTCAATCTTTGTGCGCAATAACCCTTGTTGTTTTGATGTGTACAAGGGACTGTGGTCACGCGGACCACTTGCGGCTTCAGTGTTCATTTCACGGGGGGAGAACAATGCTCCATCTCCACAAGGTGCTGTGCTGATGTATAAATGAAATGTAAAACCATCTTTGACTTGTAATTTGCCATCCATGCCTCCTTCTTCGAAGATCGACTTCTCTTGAGAGTAATATTTATCCAGCTCTGAATACAAGAAGACAAGAAAGGCCCTTCGGCAGATAATTTCAGCGTGTGAATCATTAACTGTTTTCCCATCTAACGTCAGCCTATCTCCTGTTATACAACGATTACCCGCGCCTACACTTACACAAATTCCTGTCTCATCCTCATACGTTTTCATAATAATAGCAGCAATTACTTTCCTCCCTGCAAATTTCTCTTGTACTTCAGATGACAACTTGATAAATGTATGGTGACTCAAACTTGCAATCTTATCAAAATGACTCAGAGTTGCATTGCTGCCAAGTCGCGTACTTGTTGCTAAAGCAGTACTTGATTGTTGGCTCAAGATTTCTCTCAGTGCAACATCAGCAGCTTCTCTTCTTGCATCTTTCATATTCCCCGCAGACACAGCATTGTACATCTTCCCATTCATGTTTACGGCAACAAGAAATTTATTCTGTCCACCTTTTCCTTCATACAAAAGATCAAATGTGATGGGCATTCCATTCTTCTGTGCATACTCGTTTATGGCACTTACAGGGTTCTTGTTGAGTGCAGCGAATGTTACACTTGAGAGTTCTGTAGGCATTTGTTGCCGTGTGGCAGCAGGAATTTGTTGCCGTGGGGCAGCAGGAATTTGTTGCCGTGGGGTAGGAGGAATTTGTTGTCGTGGGGTAGGAGGGTTTGGTCTTGACATCTGACCGTATGATGCTCCTCGTGGCTCTTGAGAAGCATTGATCAACTGTTGTCTCTCAGAATGAACGTTTGCTGAGCCTGGTGATGACTTTGGTACGAAACTAGATTCTTCTGACGTTTGTGAATGCCAAGATAGCTGCCTGGCCATTGCTTGAGACTCTCGCTGAGGCTGGCTAGAGTGTTCATTTCTACCCCACGATGTTCGCTGTGGCTGCGACCTGATACCACTGCTTACTGATGCAGTATTTTGGTCTGACGGTGCAACAAAAGCGCTTGGGCCATCAGGGGCAAGTTTCCATGCAGGGGGCTGATTTGAGGTTTTTATGATCATTCCTTGTCTTTGCATTTCATACAATGTAGGGTTGACTTCCTTCTTGGTCTTTTTGTTGACAGCTCTTGCAACCTCTAATGTTGAAACAGGTCTTTTGTACTGCTTAAGAAAAGTGACAATTTTGTCTGCCATCCGTTCATCAACTTCATATTGATCCCCTTGTCGTTCTCTGAAGCTGAAATCCATCAGTGGTGGGGGTGACGTTTGATAATTATCCCTTTGATCATAGCTACCGCTATGTTGATCAGATGACCATCTGTTAGGTTCTTCTTCTTCCTCATATTCCCCTGAAAATGATGCTGGGTGTTGTGAAGATCTCGGTCCCTCATCATAGTAGCCTTGGCGACTTTGATGATAGCTACCACTTTGTTGATCAGATGACCATCTAGTAGGTTCTTCTTCTTCTTCATATCCCCCTGAAAAGGATGATGGGTGTTGTGAAGCTCTCTGCCCTTCTTCATAGTAGCCTTGGCGACTTTGATACTGATCACTTTGCCTTCCGTACTGCCTTTCGGGATGGGTTACTTGTGGTCTGTCGTACATAGCTTTTACTAACAATGCTGGTCTGGGGCCTAATTTCTGCATCATTTCATGTGGTGCTTTGGGACGGCTGGATGGCTCATGAGAGGGCTGTGGGGTCTTGTGTGCTTGGTGACTTCTAAAATCATGTGAATCCCTGTGTTGGAATGGTCTCTTTCCAAGAAGAGGCTCAGATTGAAAATGAGGTTTATGTTCCGCTTCTTGAATTGGCTCAGCAAAAGATTGCATTTTATCACTTCGGAACTCATGTGGTGCTTTCGGACGACTAGATTGTTGTGGCCTGTGTGCTTCTTGACTTCTAAAATCATCTGGACCACTGTGTAGTAATGGTCTCTTTCCATGAAGGGATTCAGATTGAAAATGAGGCTTATGTTCTGCTTCTTGGATTGGCTCAACGTAAGGTTGTTGCCTTACATCATTTCGCAACTCATGTGGTGCTTTTGGACGACTAGATGCCCCTTGAGAAGATTGTGGGGGCCTGTGTGCTTGTTGACTTCCAAAATCATCTGGATCCCTGTGTAGTAATGGCCTCTTTCCAAGAAGGGGTTCTGGTTGAGAATGAGGTTTGAGTTCTGCTTCTTGGATTGGCTCAACATCTACTTGCATTTCTTCATCTTGAAACTCAGACTCGGTCGGTTCACTGCCTTTTCTGTTAAGTTTAACATGTTTTCTTGCAGGCATGTTTTCAATGGATTCGTAATCAGAATTTGGATTACCTTCACTGCCTGGACATATGCAGATCAAATGGCTCCTCCTCATTGCCACCCTTATCTTGCTGCACAGTGCCCATAGCATGATCTGAAGGGGACATTTCCCAACATATTTTCCTACCCTCCTGAACTTTGCTTATTATGCCTTTCTTCTCAAGGGAATATAACGTTGGATTGACTTGCTTTGCAGTAGACAAACCAATTCCTTTGCTGATTTCAAGAGCTGAGCATGCAGCATTTGACTGTTGAATCTGTGTTAAGATATTTTCTTCAAGGTTTCCATTGGATGCCATTGCTTTTCTGACCTAAATGAAACAAGCTGATATTGTTCATGTGTTCAAGACAAAAATTTGCAATAGAGGATTGCGCTAAAGATGGTGGTGAGGAACTTTTTATCAAGATACATAGCGCTCAAATTACGAATCCTCAACAATTCTTCAGGAATTCAATTAAAGAATGCAATGCATCTTGATAAATGAATGCAAATTGATGAAAAATTTCTTGCCGCCATCTTTAGCGCAATTGTCTGTTGGGGTTCCATAATATTTCACAAATTCCTAGATTAGTAGAGGAATGCATGAGCAGATTGCAATANGCTTTTCTGACCTAAATGAAATAAGTGAATATTGTTCATGTGTTCAAGACAAAAAATTGCAATAGAGGATTGCGCTAAAGATGGTGGTGAGGAACTTTTTATCAAGATACATAGCGCTCAAATTACGAATCCTCAACAATTCTTCAGGAATTCAATTAAAGAATGCAATGCATCTTGATAAATGAATGCAAATTGATTGATAAATGAATAAAACTGATGAAAAATTTCTTGCCGCCATCTTTAGCGCAATTGTCTGTTGGGGTTCCATAATATTTCACAAATTCCTAGATTAGTAGAGGAATGCATGAGCAGATTGCAATGTTTGATTTCTTCATGGAGAATATTGTTTTAAAACAATGGGCTATTGTTTACACAAATATTGCTGAGATGGCCAAGACAAGCAAACTTTCCAATCTCTCAGACTGGCAGACTTTGTTTCGTCTCTTTCTCTTCTTTTTAAACAACAATGTGAATGTGGTGTCTGTCGGTGACACAGAAAGATAACCTTTGTGAAAATATGACGAAAACCTGCTGCAGTCTAATCCTTGATCTATCAAGATCATTTTCCAGGCAAATTAAAACATAATTACCAAAGATTCTGTCTTATTTCCACATCAACTTGATCAACGTGACAGAACGTGGCTGGAAAACAGCGGCCATCTTTATTCGCGAGGTCCAATTTTCATGTCTCGTTACCATATTGAGGCACATACATGCGCAGCTTCTCTACTTTTCCTTCGCAGTAGATAGCAACTGTCAGTTTGAATAAAAGGCGGCCTAAACAAGAAGAAGAGAGATTTGAAGCTTTTTCAAGGAAAGAAAGTCGGTGAGATTTGTTTACAGCTGATTTTTTTAATTTGGGGTTGATTAGAAAGAATTCTGCCTGGTAAAATTGCCGTACGTATTTTTGCAACTGCATATTTCAAGTTTTAACTAGCACCATCGGAACTAGCAACCTGCCTAAAAATCTGGGGAGGGTTTCTTCAGCATCAGGCTATATGATATATTGTAGGCCGATGTGTTGTGTTTCAGTTTCAAAAGAGCCTAGCAGATTTGCAAGAGAAATGGAGATATACCAAACATTTTACTGTTTTGCTTTCTCTTTTAGGCCAAATCCTACTTCTAAGTGAGCGAATTTAAAGCACTGTATGTATAAAAATGGTTGCTTTAGAAGAGCCTCTTTGAGATTATGAATTTGAAAGAATGCTTTGCATACAGATGAATCAATAAAGGAGATGGCTGGATCCTAAGAATTCTAACAGTTTGAACTAAGGGGAAGTTTTTCAAGAAGCGAGCAAGAAGATTGGTGGAAGATCTGGAACAGTTTACACACAACAATGACAACAATGGAACGATGTTGATGTTCCAGAAATGAAAGTGATATTGGAAATAAGACGCTACCAAATAACTACAGAGTGATGCGTTGATTTTCAGAAAATAAGATGCAATTTATGTTGCCCCAAAAATTAATGAATTATGCAAGAAGTACCAATTAGTGTTGCTGTAAGGGTAAGAAGATCCAATATTGAATTAACAAAAGTTATCAACAGTGTAGCAACCTGTACTTTATATTTAGGAGAACGCCATTGGTTGACTGAGGTATTATTGCCTTGCTCATTGGTTGCAAAGGTTGGGGATTCCTCCTCCAACCTGGTTTGCAGACAAGATTTAAGATGATGGCTTTTCAAAATAAGCAACAGAGAACAAAGGAAATTTGTCCCTAGATAGGAGATCTTGTCCAAAAAGCGCAGTGAGGGTCCTACTCCTTCTCACACTAACCTTTTTGAACAAAATGAAAAGAAATGATATTCTTGTTATATTTCTTTCTGACATGCAAGTGTTCATTGAAAAATACTTAACCATACACAGTTGTGAATTTAATTCCTAGAGTTTGAGCATGTTTATTCAGAATGTAACCCAATGTAAGATGGTATTTCAAATTCAGAAAGTTGTGTTTGCTAAATTTTTAAAGACAAATAACTCTTATTGAATGTCTTTCCAAACAGGTTCGACCACTTGTTGGTCAAGAAAAGGTTCACCACGAGGAACAATGCATTTCATTTGTTGATGGAAAACCACAACTGATTCTTGGGAGGAACAGAGGATTAGTGTTGCTGTAAGGGTAAGAAGATCCAATATTGAATTAACAAAAGTTATCAACAGTGTAGCAACCTGTACTTTATATTTAGGAGAACGCCATTGGTTGACTGAGGTATTATTGCCTTGCTCATTGGTTGCAAAGGTTGGGGATTCCTCCTCCAACCTGGTTTGCAGACAAGATTTAAGATGATGGCTTTTCAAAATAAGCAACAGAGAACAAAGGAAATTTGTCCCTAGATAGGAGATCTTGTCCAAAAAGCGCAGTGAGGGTCCTACTCCTTCTCACACTAACCTTTTTGAACAAAATAAAAAGAAAAAGATATTCTTGTTATATTTCTTTCTGACATGCAAGTGTTCATTGAAAAATACTTAACCATACACAGTTGTGAATTTAATTCCTAGAGTTTGAGCATGTTTATTCAGAATGTAACCCAATGTAAGATGGTATTTCAAATTCAGAAATTCAAAATTTTTAAAGACAAATAACTCTTATTCAATGTCTTTCCAAACAGGTTCGACCACTTGTTGGTCAAGAAAAGGTTCACCATGAGGAACAATGCATTTCATTTGTTGATGGAAAACCACAACTGATTCTTGGGAGGAACAGAGGATTCAAATTTGACCATGTTTTTAGGCCAGGAGATGCACAGGTAAAAAACAGGACAAACATTTGCGTATAACAGTGATTTTATAATTGTTGAAGTTTTCTATCCTGTTCAAACATTCAGTATTTGAATGTTTTAATTTAAAAACTTTTAAAAGTGAAAAAACATCCAATTGGAAACTTTTGATTATGTTCATGTAAAAATATTTTCCTGTAACATTCTTGTAAATATTATTTGCGCAGGTCCTGTACTTGAAGCCAAAATGAGGTAGAAATAAAATTTATGAAATATGTTTAAGTGGCACATTTTAGTTGTGACAGTCTTTGAGAAAGGACCTTCCTTTGGACTTTTTACAAACAAAGACCATGGACGATTAATCTGAATCCATTGAGCCAAATGAAGAAATGCTGATTTTTTTTCGCAGTGATTAAATGTAAACAGTGGACTTAAATAACATTGTGTGCTTATGAAATTGAAGAGGTCAAATGTTTTCCTGCATGTTCACCTTTATTTTTGGCTATTGATACCTACTAGCCTGGTTATAAACTTATTCTCCACAGGACCAAGTATATAAAGATTGTGTTGAAAAACTTGTTTTTGGTTGCATGGATGGTTATAATGCCACTGTGTTTGCATATGGACAAACTGTAAGTATTTTCACATTCTTAACCCAAAGTTCTAAACAGGATCTACAGTACATGGAGTGGTTCCTGTACAAAACAGTCAGACAGTTTTTTGCAGTATCATGGCCAATTATGCTAATTAGCCCCAATTTGCAGTACTTTTGCTGTAAAATAAGTAGATCTTATTGTAGTACAAGATTCAGGTGGCAGTACAAAGAATTATGTGCTCTTGTTGTACTCTTTAATTAATTCTACCTCAGAAGTAATATGGCTAAAGTATGGCAATATTACTGCTAAGCTCAGCAGTACTGTTTTGTACAGGTCTATAAATTTGCCAAAGGAAGCACATACAATTCTATGATTCTTAGCTAAGAAATGGAAATATTTATGAACCAAAATCATCAAATTTGATTTGGCTTCTTGTAGATATGTTTGATTAAAGTTAGCTCTGAATTCTCGAGAACATCACTTTTTGCTATTGAATTTGAACTGACAAATTGCAACGATTTTTATAAAATTTCTTTTAAAGTGTTTGTTTATTTTTTGTAGGGATCTGGCAAAACATACACAATGGGCACAGGGAACCTAGGTGGTCTTCTGGATGATGAGCTGGGAATTATTCCGAGAGCTATCAAAGATATATTTCAGATTATGCAGGTTTGTAAAATATTTCAACTTGTTGGTTTCATTTCATTGTGAATCTAGAGTATTTTAGTAAATTTTTGCGCTGTGACATTATTCTATATTGTGAATTTAATTCAAAGGAGCCTCGTCACCGAATTGTAAAAAAAATCTATAAGCACCATTGATTGTGTTACATGTCCATTTGACTTCACCTCAGCAACCAAAAGGTAACCCTGGAAAATCCACTTATATCTGAGCTATCATAAGAGAGATGAATCTTGGTTTTGTTCCTCAGTGAAGTAACAATATTTAACTTCAAAATAATGTTTCATTTTGAAAAAAATGAATAGATCTATAACCTGTTAGAACTGCAAAATCACCGTTTTGATAAAAGGCTTTTATGGAGGCCCTTTAAGAAATCATCCATCTGTTTGTAGGACAGAAAGGAAGAAGTCTTATACAGAGTGAAAGTATCATTTATTGAAATATACAAAGAAGAGGCAAAGGATTTGTTGGAATTGGAAGGAACAAGTAAAGATCTTCATATACGAGAGGATGAGAAGGGAAATACGAGTAAGTTCTCTTTACTACTGGATGCGCCAAGGAAAGTCCAGGCTTTTTTAAAAATCATAACGGTACAAGTACTGGATGGATTTTAATGAATAGATTTTCATGTGATAGCAGAAAGACTGAAGTATTTTGGTGATTTTTCTCGAGCAAAGGAAAGATTGATCAATTCAAATTTATAAAGTATTCCAGGAGGGGCTACAGGGGAAAAATCTATCTACCAATCTACAAGGGGAAGAAGTCTGCCTTCGAGGGGAAGAAAGTTAGCTACAGAGGGAATACGTCAATACGTCTAATCTACTAATCTACCAGGGGAAGAAAAATCCATCTACCAGAGGAAGAAAAATCCATCTACCAGGGGAAGAAAAATCCATCTACCGGGGGAAGAGAAATTCATCTACCAGGGGAAGAAATCCATCTACCGGGGGAAGAGAAATTCATCTACCAGGGGAAGAAATCCATCAACCAGGGATGAAATCCATCAACGGGGGGAAGAGAAATTCATCTACCAGGGGAAGAAATCCATCAACCAGGGGATGAAATCCATCAACCAGGGGAAGAGAAATTCATCTACCAGAGGAAGAAAAATCCATCTACCAGGGGAAGAAAAATCCATCTACCAGGGGAAGAAAT
>REGL01000636.1:80396-94767 GCA_004194395.1 Aurelia aurita complex sp. Pacific | reverse complement strand
GGGGAAGAGAAATTCATCTACCAGGGGAAGAAATCCATCAACCAGGGGAAGAGAAATTCATCTACCAGGGGAAGAAATCCATCAACCGGGGGAAGAGAAATTCATCTACCAGGGGAAGAAATCCATCAACCAGGGGAAGTTGTACTGTTACACATATATTTAATATAGATTCACCAATGCCAATAGCAATTTTTATGACATGTTCAAGGTCAGCAGTGGTTATATCTGATAGTTGTCAGAAAATGTTCTGCAGTTGACTACACACATACTTCATTAACCGCTTTTTCTCTTTTGTAGTTGTATCTGGAATAAGGGAAGAAACAGTGCATTCTCCAGAAGATGTATTGGTTTTCCTCGATTCAGGTGCTGCATTACGTCACACTGCGTCAACACAAATGAATGAATATTCCAGTAGATCGCATTGTATTTTTACCATTATGATTGGTAAGCACTTTCGTCTATTTTTTATTTCTCTTTTGACGCGTATGCTGATTATTTTTAATCAAATTCGATGATGAGATAGGACAAAGTTTTAATTTTGATAGAGAAAAACACGGCGCAGTCCTTTTTGTTTCGTCTGACGTGTCTCTGAATTTTGGGATATTTCCGCAGGAGATTTGGGAAAATGACCTACGAAAATGGTGTTTTTTAGTCATTTTAGCCCCTTGTAGAAAGTTCCAGCTCCTTTGTCGAAGATTTCTGTCGCCATCTCTGTCTTTTGGCAAGGCTTCCAGAAAATGTCGCCGATTTGAGAATGGATCAGTGAGAGGACTATGAATGTTATCAGCATGATTCTAACTGCGTCTGCCGTTGATGACTACAGGCATGCAATGTGCTTTAAAAGCACGGTATTTTCTGTCGCATTTACAGAGGTACTCCTATCTGTGATTTTAACTGTCTTCATGTTGTGAAATTTACTCATTTTAGAGCAACACCCGATGTTGAAAGAAGAAAGTGGAACAGAGATCACAGAAAGTGACAGCACAGTGACAAGTGCCAAGTTCCATTTTGTCGATTTAGCTGGTTCAGAGAGAGCTCATCGCACAGGGAACCAAGGCGAAAGATTTCGTGAATCGATTTCAATAAACAGTGGTTTGCTTGCGTTAGGCAATGTCATTTCAGCTTTAGCAGATTCAAGAAGAAGACAGCAACATGTTCCGTACCGACAAAGTAAATTAACGAGGCTGTTGAAAGATTCATTGGGTGGCAATAGCAGAACTGTTATGATCACGTGTCTGAGCCCATGCTCATTAGATTTCGACGAGAATCTTACGTCACTCAAGTATGCTACAAGAGTAAGAAGACAAGCATTTTCCCTTAAAATTTGTTTGTGCATTGTAGCTTCTTTTCACAGGGCATATTACGGAAGCCAATGCATTGTACATTGTTATGTCGCTCTTTGTATTGGCCAATTAGCAATTAGAGGATTTGTAAAAGTCAACGATTTTCTCTGCACCCGTTCATATAGGTGCCTAAGTGCCTGAGTGCCTGACTGATGTCTATTCAACATTTGATCCTCGGTATGCAAAGAACTGTGGTGGAATAATCTTTGCCNAGTGACAAGTGCCAAGTTCCATTTTGTCGATTTAGCTGGTTCAGAGAGAGCTCATCGCACAGGGAACCAAGGCGAAAGATTTCGTGAATCGATTTCAATAAACAGTGGTTTGCTTGCGTTAGGCAATGTCATTTCAGCTTTAGCAGATTCAAGAAGAAGACAGCAACATGTTCCGTACCGACAAAGTAAATTAACGAGGCTGTTGAAAGATTCATTGGGTGGCAATAGCAGAACTGTTATGATCACGTGTCTGAGCCCATGCTCATTAGATTTCGACGAGAATCTCACTTCACTCAAGTATGCTACAAGAGTAAGAAGACAAGCATTTTCCCTTAGAATTTGATTGTGCGTTGTAGGTTCTTTTCACAGAGCATATTACAGAAGCCAATGCATTGTAAATTGTTATGTCGCTCTTTGTATAGGCCATTTAGCAATTAGGGGGGTTGTAAAGAATCGTCGATTTTCACTGCACCCGTTCATATAGGTGCCTGAGTGCCTGACTAATGTATAATCTACATTTGATCCTCGGTATGCAAAGAACTGTCAATACTTACTTTGCTTTCTTGTCGAAGAAGTTGGACAGAATGTCGTTATCTTGTGCTGTTGTTTAAGTACTTGAGAAAGATGCATGGGAATGTGGTTGAATAATCTTTGCCAGCTTCTTTTCAAAACACGTACAGTTTTCATTTTCTGTTTGTAATATATTTTCTAACATCTTACAAATTTTTTGACCCAAGGAAAATGATTTATTTGGATTTTCACTCATTTTTTCTCAGGCAAAGTATATAAAGAATAAACCAGTTGTAAATACGATTGTCGAAACAGCGAAACTGGCTCAGATGCAAAATGAAATTCAGGTAATTCCTATCTCGTAACAGATTTGATTTGCTTATGTTAACAAACCAGTTGTAAACACGATTGTCGAAACAGCGAAACTGGCCCAGATGCAAAATGAAATTCAGGTAATTCCTTTTTTGTAACATGATTTGGCATTCATCTCAAGATCATGATTAAGTGATTAAGTGATTTGCTTCTTCTGGGGCGTATGAAATTATATGTAGTTAGTTTAACTCATATGTTTCATGAATCATTATCATCATCATCATGATTAAGTTAACACATTTCAATAGGTTTAGATGATATTGAATGAATGATCAATAGATAAAAAGTGAGATGAAGTGTTTCAAATATAGCATTTACATGTGTTTTAGTGTACATACCCTCACATCAAATTGTGTTATTCTATGCAATGTTTGGGTATCCGAATAGACGATTACGGAAACGATGGCGGACCTCATTTCACGCAATGCATGATGGGAAAATGCCCTCTAACAACGCATAGCTACCAAAATTTACGACTGCAGCATAAAAGCTTGACCGCAGCTGCGATAGATTTAGGCCTTAGATGTATTTTTGTGTACATACCCTCACAGCAAATGTTGTTATTCTATGCAATGTTTGGGTATCCGAATTCTCGTTCTTTCGCATCCAATACTATATATCCTTCAAGTGGATAAGATGTCATTCCTGGTCACCGTTGCTAATTGTGATTTCCAATATAATAATAAAGAATTTATTTAAAGTTGGATACAAAAACATAGTTTACTCTAAGAATAGGGTAACCAATTCAAACCAACTATTTACAGAAATACAATATTTACAATTTCAGCTAATTACAGATGTTACAATTACAGTTGTCTCCTTTCCATTGTTTGACTTGAATTTTGAACGAGGCTATAGATTGGCTTGACTTTATCTCATCAGGTATAGCGTTCCAAAGAATGCTGCCTCTGAAGACAATTGAATTTAAGCCGTTTAAAACAGTTATAGCTTTTGGTAGCTGTAATAGATCTTTTGCTCTGAGGTCGTAAGTCACTTCCTCACTTATGAACAGATATAGACCTCAGTCATAAGCTTATGAAGGTTTTTTACACGGACTGTCTGCTCATTGTTCCTGAAATAATATCCTGAAATGAAATGATGTAATAATCCAAGTTTTTAGGTGCTCAAGAAGCTTCTAGAGTTTTTACCATATTATTTCAGGTCCTACGAGATGAACTGTTACGCCAGCGTACAATGCCAATGTCAACACATGATGCAGAAAACTTTGAGGGAACAATCAAAGATCAGAAACTAAGGGAGGAAGTGCAAAGGTATTTTGTTCAATTTTTTTAAGACTTGTCTCAAGAATCTTAGTTGCTGTTTTTCACATGTTGGGAGGGTTTTTACATCATGAGCCAATGCCAGGAGCTTCACTAACTATGGAAATTGTTTCCCTTCAGAGCCCTGATTTAGTGCAATTAACGTCCAATAAAACTAGCACAACAGAAATTATGTTTAGCTGTCATAGTTTTGAAAAGTACCATTCTTATGGAGCCTTTCTTTATGTGAAAATTCAAGCCAGCCGTCAAGAGATAGAATGTGGTCTGTTTTAGAAAGGAATTGATCTTTCATCAGAGTGATCTTGCGTATTACCAACAATGCTAACTAAGAAATAAAAATAAAACAACGTTTTGTACAGAGTTTCTGTACAAAATAAAGCTCTGTTCGAAGCACAATTATTTATAGTGTTATTTGTTTGTATTTAATGATAAGTAACACTGGCTTTGTTTCTTTGTTGCAGATTGAAAAACAGATGCCATATTTTTGAAAACATCAGCCACGAAGCAGCATCATTAATCAGACTATTTCATGGCTCAGATATGCCGCCATACGATATTCAAGGCAGACTAGCAGAATGGATTGATCGTTGGGAGGAACTGAATGGTGTGCAACAAGAATCCGGGTTGGGCTCGATGTTTGTTGGCAAATTAGAGAACGACATAGTGCGAAAATTGCAATCTGAACTTGCTAAGGTAATTGATCCTTGTTATGCCTACTTTTTCTTTCTTTTGTTTTGATGTTGTTGTTGTTGTATGCAGTTATGATTATGTTTCACTATGTTTAAGAAAATCAACGGAGATTTTTTCTTAGAATTAGTACCAGATTTGATTTAACTTTCTTAAACCAGCTGCATGTTCAGTTGGAGATGAGGGGGTGTTCTTCTCTTTCAAACATAAGACAACAGGGGAGATAGCCCAGCAACTACTACCTCAAGCTATGATGCTACAACGTCAAAAGTAGCAATTGCCCTTCAGGGTTATAGGAGGCTAAAACTGGCAACAAAAATTGTGGATTATTTTTATTGGGAAACTTGTCAAGCTAATCGAACATAGTAGGGTATTGGTTCACGATGAGAGAATGAAATTATTTACAGTGATTGCTCAAAGGTGCAGAAATGATTATTTTCTAAGGTGCTTAAATTTTTAAACATGCTTCTACGAAATTTTCAGTAATCATCAAATTTGAAGGATAGCAGCAACTTTATCATGCCTTGCCTTTTTGTAATCGTTTTGAGTCAACTCTTTAAATTCTGATTCTACAGTGCCAACAGTTTCATCTCTCTCATCACATAACCTACACAACGGCTAGTGTCTTCTTTGTCAATATTATGCCTTATCCAATTCGTATAGATTTTTACGAGACACAAATTTGTGAATTTAATGTAACGAACACTTCCATGATCAAATTTCTATTTTATTCAGCACATTATTTCTTTTCCCTCCTCTGTAGATTTGATAATAAAGTTTCACTTTTTTACAGTATAAAAATGATCTTCAGAATGACGAAGAAATATTTGTAGAGAAAACAAAACAAAGCGAAGAATTGATCCGGCAAATGGAAGAGTTAGAAGAAGAGAAAACAAAATTGGAATTAGAATTGAAGAAATATGTTGATGAGGATAAGCAAAAAGATCAACAATTATTTGAACAACAATTGAAGTTATTGGCATATGAGGATCAGTTGACACAAAGTCACACCGAAATGAGTGAGTTTAAATGATCACAACAAAGTTATAATACCTTCAGAACGGAAACTTAAATCTTGTGTGGCAAAGCACCCTTCTTATGATTAGGGAAATGATTGAAATCCTAAATGAAGTCCTGCATGGCAGGACGAAATATTGGCATAAAATTTATTCAACCATTTGATGTTGTTTTTGTTGTATTGCGGTGTTTCTGCCTTTAAATTTACTAATTTATTCGTCACTGCAAGCATCTTTGGATCCGACAATCGACGTTGGTATCGTGGTCTTCCCTTTTTCAAATTAAATGATTGAAATCCTAGAGGAAGTGAATGCCACTTTCTCGTTGTTTACTTTCTCTACTTTCTCAGTCTTTTTAATCTAATGCGAATCTACTGGGTGTCCTGTTTAAAGAATCACCAAAAATTTATTATATTATCGTTGCTAAATATTTCGGTTTGAACTGTTTTGTTAAGGACCCAAAAATATTTATAGACGATAGAATGTTTGCTTTTGATACAGCAACGTAGACAAATTACAAGTCGAAAAACCTTATTTTGAACTATATTTTTAAGCAAAATACTCCATCTTCGCTAAGAGTCAAAATGTTCAGGTTTTTGTAATCATTCAAGTGTCCAATGGTAGTCCGCATCTTTCTGTCATTTATGACCAAACCAGAAGCTTTACATGCACAAAGAAATTGATCTGGCAATCATCAGTGCTTTTTGGCAGTATGATTTAAAACTAGGTAATCCTAAAAAGAGCTAAATTTGCTAATTTTCAAACTAATCACAAGATCAGCTATGTCTGGCAAAACAATTTTGTCCTTGATCTTCTTTAAAAAAAGAAATTTGAGAATCGGCCGTGTCATCAAATTTTGGTGCTTTGTCAAGCGGGAATACTTTTTGGGACAGCCGGTATTAAATGCCTTGGACCGTACTTTGTCTTTTTGAATGTGTCACAATTTGTATCTTTTTAGTAGTGCAGTTTTGATACACTCAAGTCCCGTTGTGACATTTCCGTACTTCTTATTTTCTAACGTTTGATGCGTGTGTTTGCCCAGATTTTTATGTAGCTAGCATTTTGAATAATGCAACGGAAACTAGAATAACAGCTTCTTTTTTTATAGTTTCAGGTGCTCCTAGTTCCACTCGAAAACATGCCCCAAAAAGTGCACCACCTCTCAGGGGTAGAAGAGAAGCAAGTATTTTGTCACGTTTCAAGACCAGATTTGGTTCATTTGAAGAGGATCAAGTGATGAAGAATTTTCGAGCCCGAAATGAGTTACTTGTTTCAAAATATGAAGATGTAGATGAAGTTTCGCATGATGAATTCGATAGTTTGGAAGATGAGGAGTCTGATTTTGAAAGAAAGCATAGAAGTAATGAAGGGTCACGGAAGAAGAAAAGGTGTAGTTTTGGATTGTTTTCAGTCTTTTAACTTATGATATTGTCTTGAAAGTTTCGAAAACTTTCTCCCAAGAGTCTATCCTTCAGCACCTATCCACTTTTTTAATGTTTTTCTCTCTCGTAAATTCTATAACATTTGTGCAGTACTTCAGGAGGGCATAAAGGCTAGCGTTTCCAAATATTGGAACCAGTTCAAATTTATGCAGAATTTGAAAAGCTACATGGTGGTCAAGGATTAGCTTGGTAAACTTGCCATTCGATCACGCTGTACACGCTGACTCGTGTTTTAGATAATTTTAGTTAAAGGGGTTGTACAACCTGTCCTCTCTGCGTGACTCTCCGTGTCAAATCATCGAATGTGTTTAGACTAAACACAACATAGCTAATGGCGATTTTGCACTGAGAATAGTAATCCAAAGTATCTGCGACAATCTTGGTGATCGAAGCTTTGGTGGAGGATTTGTTCTATATTTCTGATACCGAATATTTCAAAGTTTTCATGGATATCAAAAGTTCCATCACATTTCATAGACATAGACAAGAAAACACTGCAATGAAACTTACGTAGAAGCTGCGATGAAACTGGCCGCCATTAAAAACCCAAGGCTTTAGTCACGTGCGCGGGTTGTTCCGTACTTTCCGATTGTTTACAAAAACCTTGTAAAGCCCCTTCAATACATTGACCCCTCTCAGTTACTGTAAGCTTTTGTTGTTGCTCGCAGTAAACTAAGAGTTTGATTAATAATTTTGTTTCTTTGTAGTGGCCTTGGTAGTACGTTCACCAAACAGATCCCTCGATTTCAAACATCACCAAACATTAATTCAACTTCTGCAAGAGATAAATCAACCATAAAACGCAGTCAAACACGACAAGAAATTCCAAGATTTACTGGTGGATCGGTAAGCGTTTAATTGTACTAACTAAGAGATCCTTGTAGTATACGTTTACACAACCCATACATCATGCAATTCAGCATCATTGATGTAGTATTATTTGCAAAGAAACTTGGATAGTGGCCATGATCATGAAAAACGATTTTCTACAACTCACCATGATTAGATATCCGAACTATTGCTCTATTGCTGTGCATATTAGAAAATATTAGCACTTCAGATCCTTACTTTCAGCAAAACATACCCACTTCCTGAGTTCCGAATTCGGAAACATGACAGCCTATTTTGGAATTGGCTCTCCATAGACCTTTTAGCTATTCTACAAAAGAGTCTGGATCAAGCGTTATTTTTATACACTTTTATACGCGAGGTTCGATCGAATGGCGTTAGAGCTTCTATCACTATTGTGCACATTCGAAAATTCTGCAGAATCTAGCCGAATATCATTCGATTAGAATAGCTCAGAGGTCTATTGAGAGCTCTACCTCTAGGAATGCGTTCTGTTACTCAGCTGATTGCTTGTCACACTTACAAAAGATTGCCAGTGAATAGAACACCACACCATGTACGTGTAAGAAGTTAAATTTACATAATAATGTTATGGTCTTTATATTAGATCTCATCAAGAAGCAGCTCCAGCACTCCATCGAAACTTCCAGTCCGCAGAATACCCAGTAGTCAAAATGATGTTGCAGAACAGACCATTCAGAATACGGAAAATACAAAGAGGAAATTGCGGAATGTGGAATTGGATCTTAGAGATGCGAAACAGAAGATGACGAGCTTGCAAGCTAATATCAAGTTAGTTGCTTTGTTTTCGCATGTTATTCCATAATTCAATGCATTGCAATAATAGACCATTTAGCTATTCTAAAAAAGAACCTGATTCGAACGATATTTTAGTAAATTTTGTAGAAAGTTTCAAATTTGCACAATGGTGATAGAAGCTCTTTAGGCCAATCTCAATTAAAGCGAATCGCAAAAATCGTGAGCGATCGCAGCATTTTGAGCATGCGTAGTTCACCTTTTCACACCTACAGGCCGGTCGCCGCGGTTCGCCCTGGAGTTCAAGTTGCTTGAACTGTTCAGCGATCGCCAGCGAAAAAGTTACTAATTGGATTCAAATTTTCAATTCCCATTTCAATTTCTATTGTCTCGCCACGATTGTGCGATTAAATGGAGATCGATTTTCCTGCAGTTCACCAGCTACGATTCGCTTTAATGGAGTTTGGGTTTAGGGATACTCAATCGAACCTCTCGTAAAAAGAGTAAATAACAGTAACGCTCGAGCCAGGCTCTTTCGTAGAATAGCTAAAAGGTACATTTATGATCCAGCCCTTTCCACAATCCTAGCCTTAGTTTATAGATAAAAGTTGCTAATGCTCGTTTTACCCATTTCAAGTCACTTGACTGTGATCTTAAGTTTCAGTATCATACTACTTTTTGCATTCATGGCACACATTTTCATGGCACGAGATATGTTAAAGAATTCAAAAGTTGTTTATCAAGAGATTGATCACCTGACTTGAATTACGTGCAAACAAACTTTAGCAGATTATGTCTATTTCCTTAGGGAAAGCAGAATTTCTTGTTGGGAGGCACCCCAGATTAACACCCTTGGGAGGGGTAATAAACAACATTCTAACCGAGTTTAATTAATTTTACAAAACAAGAAGACTGCTTCGATTTATTTCCAATGGTGATACGAATTGAAGGAGAAAATATAATTTTGACTTTTAAGAGAAAGGACGTTTTAGTACAACTCAATGAAATACGTGCAGTTTGGTTACTTGAAGTAGATTATTCTCAGAAACGTAAGCAAAAATTTATGCTTCCTTTGTCTTCCCTGAAAATTGATTTCCATTGCAGACAAAAAGAGGAGCTAGTGAAAGAATTACTGAAGAGTGACAAGGAGAAGCAAGAATTGAATAAACAATACAAAACAAAAGTAGAAGCAATGGAAAAAGAAATCGAGCAATCGAAACAAGAATTAGAAGAAGCGAAATCTAAATTAGATAACCATGAAAGGCAAGGAAGTGAAAAGCAGAAATTGGAAAAGGAATACAAAAGAAAAACGAAGATCTTAGAAGGCAAAGTTTCTGCGTTGCAGAAGAAACAAAATGATGCGAACATGATGAACGATTTTAAAGACAAAGGAGAAAGAAAAATAGGAGATTTGGAAGGACATGTTGAAAGGTTGAGAAACCAATATGAAATCATTTCAAGGAAATTAAAAGATGAATCGGATAGAAAAACAAAATTGGAACAAGATTTAGCAAAAGGAGAACTGAAAATTAAAGAACTTGAGTTGAAAACAGATCAGCAATCGAAATTATTGAAAAGAAAGAATGAAGAAGTTGTTGCAGTTCAAAGGAAGTTGAGAACAGGAAGCAATGCTGCTGAAAAGTAAGATTTGCTTCTAGCATCTTTTCCCGAAAAGAATAATCAAATTGATTTATATATTTTGACACAGGACAAGTGATGGCCGGTGGACAGGCTTCAAAGAATGCTATATACTTCATGTGAGGTCCCAAAGGCTTTCAGGGCTTAGCGTATTCATAATCTTTTAGGCCATAACTGACCAATCAAACGAAATAAGGTTATTGACGTTTAGCCAATCGCGGAGCTCTTATAATCATTGAAGCTATGGAAAGTAAGGGTGTAAAGCTATAGATGCTGAACCAGAATCTGAAAATTAATTCGATAAGCGATTGGGGAAATGAAATCATAAATATGAAGCATTATTGTGATATTGAGAATCATATTGAAATCATTTACCATCCTTCAGAAGTATTAATTGATAGAAAACTAAATTTTCGTTTTCACAGAGAAAATTTTTGCAATGAACCAACCGTAAGAATTTGATTGCTAGACTGATTGTCTAAGTCCCTTGTCTTCCTGTGGTAAACGTTGCTCAACAGGTCTTTTGACCAAAATGACAGTATCAAATCACACAGGGTAACAAGGGACTAAGGTAATTAGTCTATTTAATTACATGTCTGAATCATTGCAGCCTTGCTGAGACCATCACAACATGTTTACTTTATTTTCATAGCCTTGCAGAATTCAGTTCATAGTTTGGCTTTATTTATTCTCTTTCAGGGAAGAGAGAAATGAACTAGAGGAGAAAAGAAGGAACATAGATACGGAAATTGAGAAAATTGTACAGCAGAAGCAAGAAATGAATGAAATTCAAGAAGAATTGAGAAAAAGGGAAGAAATAATCATGAAAAAGGAACTGTTATTGAATGAGAAATATGAACTCGAAATGAAGAAATTGAGGTCAAGTCAAATTCTGAGCAAGGTACGTGCTTTAGGTTCTATCTTTGAAAAATATTATTACCATGTGAAATTACCATACAGTAGTGTCCCGCATATAAGAAACAACCTTTTCAATTTCAGGTGTGACATGTTTCTTATAAAATGAGGTAAAATTCAAATCAGGGTAAAGTTTCTCCATGGTCAATAGATATTTGCTTCATGCATAAACTATAGTTTTCTTGAAGATTGTATCATTTCTTCCTCTGTTGGTTTAGGATTTACAATGATTTGAATTTTTTCAAAATGTTCGATGAATTTTTTCAAATATAATCAAATTGCCGCCATTTTGAAAAAAATCAAGATATCAAAAAGTTTCCATGGCAGATTTACAGCAAAGTACCATAAGTTCCGTTCAAGTCACTCAATTCAAAGAACAATGCCTTTTTAAAGATTTGAAAGATTTGAGCCATATGCTGTCCAAACACAATGTCAAACCTTTTCATCAAAACTGCAGTGTCAAAACATGAATTGAATGACCTGGGCACAACTGAAGCTGCAAAATTGAAAATTGTTCATCCTTTTACAGCTGAAAGCTCGGTTGGTTTCTTGATTTTTAAAAATTGATTCGAAAGTTTGTCGCCAGTGGTCTTATAAAAAGATGAGTGCACTGGACAAATTTTGAAAGCTGCTATCATTGAAATTGTACGTAACTACCAATTACCCAAATTATGTTCTTAATTTATCATAGCAAATCGTTTTTGAAGTACAAAAGGAAATTCCTGAAAATCTGGTTTTTACTTGGTGCAGATTATCTCCATTAAGAAACCTATGCCCAGATACAGTAGTCTATCCAACTACTGTATAAACCAAGGTATGGTGAAATGCAAAGACCAAGGAGCTGAACAGTTGCTGTTCTCTTGCTCCATTTCTTGTTCCGTTTCTATCTGAGGGCTCAGAGCAGCAAATGAAAAAGAGGCTTGATATGCCGTTTAGCATTTAGTGTAGTAATTGTTCCGCATTTTAGTAATATGGTATTTCACTGATTGCTTCTTTGTCAAGCAGCTTGTTACGCATTTTAGTAATTCCGTTTCGTATTTTCGTAATTCCGTTACGCATTTCAGTAATTTGTTCCGTATTTTAGTATTCAGTTGTTTCGTTCCGCCGTTTTGTTTTGTTTCGCATTTCGTTTCGCGTTCCGTGCTTGAGCCTTCATTTGCTTTCGCTTTGAAGGTGCCTGCTTTGCTTTCAGCTTTGATTGATACTATTTATAGTCAAGCTGTTAATAAAGTTAAGGGAATGCTGCTCAAAAGAGGAGTATAAAACAATCGGCTGCCAATCTGTAGGGGGGGGGGGGTACTCCCTACCATCAAACAGCAGTTATGTGCCGCCGCCATAGGGGCGGGTTTTGCAAGGGAAGTTCCGAGTTTGAGAACAATCCAACTGTTTGCATATTTCAAGACAGCCTAGCATGACTCAACAGCCAGTGCAAGTTAATATGATATCACTCTCAGTTCAAATATTAAATCTTGTGCTCCGACCATGCAGCAACATTTTTGTTTACCTGCTCTGCACCCCATATGTTTATCTCCTCTTCAAAGACAGAATGTTGATGCGTGGCTAAGTGGCCACATCTAATGTTTTGCACTGATCCTGAATGTAGCCATGAAGCTACAACAGATTTGATTAGCTGACAGAAGTTCTTATTGTCTTTGATTGGGTAAAATAACGATAGAAGATTGTAGCCTACACCTTACCGATTCAAATTATGTAGTTTGATTATGCAAGTGCAGTGAGGCATGCAGAAGTATCCTTGCATTCCTTTGCCAATCAAAACAATGGCGAGTCTGTCGTTCAAGATTTGAGCATATAATGATGGCAATTACAACCACCTGATTGAATTTGACTGTAGTCACAATTGTTTTTGATTGCCAAAACAACGGTGCAGGAATAAATACCTTTCGAATGACGCACTGCAGTTGTTGTGTGTTGTGTTTCATCCCATCACAAACAGCCCCTCCGAAAAAGTCTATGGAGGCTTATTTGAGAACCAAATACATTTGCACTGAAACACATACTAGTGTATGAAATCCCTTTCTTCCTGTCAACCTGTAGTTCCAGCCAGCTTTCTTATAGCCTGCGTGCAGCCTCAACTAGTTGAGGGGCTGCACGCAGGCTAGCAAGACTGAATTATGTTTTTGCCGCTGACCAACAGGACCTTGCGCCCCCGCATTTAGTTGGAATCTGTGAATTTGGAAAGCTGCCAGGAAAAACAAACAATAGATTTTCGAAGATTCCTGACCCCTGGGAATTGGGCTATTGTCTTCGGTACTTGGTCAAATGCACAGGTTGGAAGTTGAAGATTGCTTGGACGAGAGCTGAAGTTAATCAAACATTTTAAAAGGCTCCACAAACGTTGAATAGATCTGAGCAACATTTTGAGCCAGGTGAGCTATTCGGGAAAATAGGGGATCATGCTTCAATTTTTTATCGAAGTACCGGTGATCTTCATATGGTTATCGGCCTAAGTATTTTGGTCTGCCAAAGTAAACCCTCCTGGTGTTCAAAATCCTTGAAATAAACAAGCAGTGAAATTATTTTTGAAGAGGTAAGATACTTTGTTGTTTATTTCATTGAATTACAAGCCTATTTGACGCTTCTCAGCCTCCCAAGCCAAGAAATTTCAAGGTTAATAGATTTTGGTTCAAAAGTAGTGAGGAACAATTCATCGAATTTTTATGTAATTTGCAAAAAATCTGGCCGCAGCCTTTTCAGGAAACTTTTGTATTGATTGAAATTTTATTTGGCTGTCAGAAAATCGTATCGGTACAGTCGGGAAAATAGGGGATGACATCGTAAAAATTAGATATCTACGTGACACGTGTTAGTTTTATGCTGATTTCCCAGCCCGCCATCTTTGTTTATTTACAATCTAGCTGTCGCAAACAATGGAGAACAATGACAACAGCTCAAGGTGAAGTCAAAATTATTCCCCCGTCCTTAGCCTATGTTAGTATTGATTACTTGATGTTTGGTTTGATGTACCAGGGGGTCAGTTTATGATTGATTGGGGCAATATTCTCGTTCATTCATTCATTTTTCATTATTTTTACACGGTGGCCCCGTCAATCGAGAGGATTGCTTTACAGGGGGCCGTGCCAAATTTTACAATATTACTAAAAATTACTAACAAATTACCTATATTTACAATCTAAAATAAAAAAATAAATGAAAAACAATGGAGTTAGCCTGAGAGAGACAAATTACTCTTCAGCATACTTTTAAAAATGCTAAGAGAGGGTGCTTGTTTGACATCCAAAGGCAATTCATTCCAAGTCTTTGCACCCCGGAAAGATATCGCCTTCTGCCCATTGCAAGTTTTCATCCTTGGAACAAGGACATCGGCAATGG
>REGL01000636.1:64681-75473 GCA_004194395.1 Aurelia aurita complex sp. Pacific | reverse complement strand
CCCCCCCCCCGTTTATTCGGTACTTGAGAGTATGTTAACATTGTTTCATTTCAAAGCATTTAGATCCAGCTGGCTGACTTTGAATGAAATCATGATTCTTTTGATTGCCAAAGGATCACACGGTTGCCTAAAGTAGCATACTACCGAAAGCTAAAGAGCTGATTAAACATTTCGAATGAGCGAAGAATAGAAGGAAGACATGGGACTATTGGGGACACGATGAATTGACAACATTGAGCAGTAGCAGGCACAGTTACAATTATTTCATTCCTGGATATATCTTTAGTACCAATTTTGAATGAAGGAATGCATGGATCTTGAGCACAAAACTACATTAGCTGCATCAGACGAGGTATGCGGGCAGCACTACTCAACAATTTTCAACAAGAAAAAAAGCGATTTCAGGTTTCTTCTGCAAATTAAGGCAGTGGTCAGGTCATTCGGATGTCTTGTCTAAGTGCAATGCAGTGGACGAACGTTGCATCCCAAGCAGATGATAGGATTTCTTAAATATTGTTTAGAAAGTCAATCAATCATCAGTTCTAAAACTGCAATTGAATTCAATTCCTGTGTTGAATTATTCAAATGAAAAGATGTGGCGTTCTAGCAGTAATTTCTTTCAGTCACATCCTTATGAAAATTAAAATTGTTTTGTTATTGTCACAGGACAAGAGTTTTATCAAACTTTGTACATGACTGTCCTTGATCTACTTCGTCCATCCGGAATAAAATAAAAACCCGCATAAGATCCATCACTGTCTTGCAAAGGTTCGTAATGCTGGGGTTTAAATTTAGGAATAATGCGCTCACAAGGGCATGTAATATTCAAAAGCAAAATATGTCAAACGATTTAAGCACCTGCAACAATTGTAATATCTCCCTTAAGTCTTAATATATCCCTTTAAGTCTTAAGGCTGTTGGCCAACCGGCATGCATTGCAGCCGTATTTGTAAAGTATCTTAATTTCATGCTGCCTAAAACAATTTTGTCATGCGCTCGAGTCAGCAGCATGACACTGCGGCCCCAGATGCGGCAATGAAACGTGTGCTAGTAATTGAACTTGAATTGAAAGAAATCCAAGAAAAACGAAATAAACAATCGCAATGCATGCTGGTTACCCAAGAGCCTTCAAGGCAAATTTTAATGCAACAAAGCCACATGATTCTAATCCAAACTTCTAGTCTAATGGTAAGGCTCACAACATGGTCCTAGATATCGCAACAACAACAACAACAACACTTTTTGCACATACTCACATTTTCTAATTGAGTTGGATTATTTTGAGCCTCCATCACTCTATCTATAGCAATAACTACGAATATCTTATCAGTTTAGCCTAAAAAATTTGCAGCTCTTACATCCTGTTTTTCTTGTCTCTCCCATACGGAGTAATACCCTGCACCACACTACGTCGAGGAGTGACTAGTTCGTAGATGATGTGCGCCCAAATGTATAGAGGCATGGATCTATGCAGGGAGTGCCAAGTGAGCTGGCTCGTTGGAAATGTTTGTTTTGTGAGTGGCAGAAAGCTGCCATTTTTGACCATCTAAACTGAATCTGATACGTCAAATCGTATTTCCTTTTTCAATCGTCAGTGACGATACTATTCAAATGGAACAAAATTTACTTTCTAGGTGTAATTTCCTCCAGAATTCTATAACGATTTGTCCTAACCCTTGGTCAAAGTTAGGAGTAATTAGAAAGTAATTGAATCCTCGGATGGAATGGTACCTGTAGAGTGGGATAGTAACCAAGAGATTTTTTCTGATTTAAATATCTTAAAGCAGCTCAGTAAAACATGATTCATCACTCCATTCTCGCGTGATTTTCTATGATCCAATGATGGTCAGATGAAAAATCTTCCAGTGTGCCTTGAACTCTATCTTTAACATTTTTTAGAAATATGCAAAAAGAACAGTTAAATGTTCGTTACGTGAGCTCTGCACTATGGATATCTCTCGATTCATTATGAACTGTCAAGCTAGGATTTATTCAATTTTGGCACAACCACCAATGAAGGGAATTTTCACATGATATCTTCCACAGCATATTCTTAGAACTAGACTTGTAACAACACAAATAAACTGAGCAACTCGAAATTTTCAAATATCTAAAAGCTACAGTCGTGGCTCTAAATTTACGACNTACAGTCGTGGCTATAAATTTACGACCACATTTTTGTCAATAACGTTTCTTGCCATAATCAAACCCTACCGCTCTGTCTATTGTACTCTTTTAGAGTTTGTAAAAGTCAACTTTCCACGTAGATTCCGAATTCTGATGTTTTTTTTCAATTTTTTGCGCCATTTTGAAGTCACAATAAAGTCAAAAAGTTCTCAAAAGATATGGTGGTTCTGCCGACAAGAGATGCGAGATGCAACCCAAACATTATGTTACTCAGCTGGATTGGACATCAATCTATGCACAATTCATTTCTATGATTTGTTTGCAAAATATCCAAACTCCAAGGAAAATATTGCTTTGCTTCAGGGGAAAGGCGGAGGACGGCCTTCATTCCACAGCTATGGTCATAAGTGTAAGACCAACCATTTACTTTTAGTTTGAAGGAAAAAATCACATGGTTATTTGACTTAATTATCAAGACTTATTTCATTGGTCAAATTATCAAATATAAAGGGCTTTTACATCACAATCACGGGAATGTTCATGCTTTTCCAAAACGGTGACCTTAAACTTATGGCCACATCTGCGGACAGAAGGCCCCCACTACTATTTTTCCTGAAGCAATGTTTTCCGTGGAGTTTGAATGTGTCACAAACAAATCATAGAAATTTTTACATAGATTGATGTAAAATCCAGCAGAGTGACACAGTTCTTGGGTCACACCCCTTGTAGGCAGAGCCACAAAGGCTTCTGACAATTTCTATAGATTTCATTGTGACGTCATAGCAAAATGGCGCAAAAAATAAAAGACAGAATCAACATTCGGAATCTACATGGAAAGTTGACTTGTAGTAGCTCGATAAAAGCCAAATAGGCAGAGCGGTAGAGGTATATCAAATATTATGTGACAAAAACTTTGATAGAAACATATGGGAACAATTATATAAGATAAAATACGTGAAACGCATTTTCTAGAGGCACTAATCCTTTCTCGAATTACCGATTCGACAATTAAAATATACCTTTTCAAGTCTGTATCGGCAATAGTCCGTTGTTTCGTATTCGCAGCAAGTCATTGACGTTGTCTTCAAGCTTGTTTCTCGACTCACTAGGCAATTTTGACACCTGCTTCTTTTATCTGTTGAAAGAAGAAGAACGCCACTTTCAAATTTAACTAAATCATAGGAGTGCAGACATACCGTAAGAGCTCTACTTAACACCTCCTCTTTATCAAGTTTCCTTTCTCAGCCCTTCCTCAGCTTGTATGCCAAAATTTAAATGACGCCCCCCCTTTCTATTAAGCCCCACCCATTTATGTCAAATGCTACAGGTTACCAAGGATTTCCCATTTATTCAACTAATCAAGTCTGCATGTTAATTTTGATGTGGTTTGGGATAAAAACTGTGTTGAATTTGCGTATTTGACTCGTAAAATTACGACCTGATTCCTCAAAATATGGGATAAAAAAACCAAAAAGCTATAATTCATAAACTTGTCATTTGACTTTGTTAATAAGTCCCTCTCTACAAAAGCCCATTCTCTCTTAACCCCATCTCGAGTCTCCAAACAAAATAAGCCCACCCTTCTGCGGGGCTTAATAGAGCTTTCACGGTATACCTTGCAATTGGATTGAACTGTAATTTTAGTTACTCTAAAAGCGCACATTAAGATGATGGCAAAAATGGCTAAATGCACTAAAATACTCCAACAAAACAAAACTGCTTTCGGCAATGAACTAAACCAGAAATTTTATAGCAAAAATACTGCAAAACCTGCTATCACTTAAAAGAGCTCAGCCAATGGAGCTTGGATCTTGCGACAGTTATGAAATTCGGTGACTAAAGCTGAGCTTAATTTCCTTGGTAAAAGTTGGAATGTTTGAATTTTTTGTTTCTAACATTTTTCAGACCTCTTGTACACATCAATGGAAAGTGCTGGTCTTTGCAGATGGTACAATTAAGTTTGACTTTTGATAGAGTGACGGGTCTCAGATTGCAGGACGGAAAGCTTGCCCATGTCAATCAAAGTTTGACTCTATCTTGGTCGGGGGGAGGGGGGGGGCAAATCATTTCTGATAGCCCTGCAATGAGAAAGTCTATGGCAATGAAACATTCTGAATTTTCGCAGCTACCTATTTTGCTACAAATGGTAAAGTTTCATTGGCATATTTTGACATAAGAGGGGGAGGGAAGCAATTTTTCCGGGATTGACTCTGTCAAAGTTGCAAGTTCTCCAATCACAATTGTCGCGAAAAAAGTAGCAAAATTGCAGTATTTTGTAAAGATCCCTTCTGGACTAAAGTACGACCAAAAACTATGTGGAGAAAAACTGTTTTTTGGCCATAGAACTACGATCATTAAAAAAAAACATAAACTATACATCATTCGACAGAACTTAGCGAGCGGAACTTGATTCTTGCAAGCATTGTAAAATGTTGTTTACTTGAAGGGGGTTTAGTCCCTTGGAAATCTTAAGAAGTTTTTGCGTCGCAAATTTCTCAAACCTCCTATGAGTCATTCAAAAGTTCGGGTCTTCGCAAACAGTAATACGAAGTAAGATCTTACATAAAGTGACAGATTTGACCGTCGCCCGTCACCGAATGCTCTGTGGTCAGTTTTTTTGCTCCTTTACTTTCTTAATAAAATTTGACAGAAATAACCTCGTCCAGAAGCTACTCTGGAGCTTGCTAATTCATAAGGAACGACTTTTGCCGTATTCTGTTTGCAGATGTGCCTAACTGGTTTTGCAAGAAGACAAACAAAAACTTCAAATAATTCCCAAGAGATTGAGCCCCCCTTTAAGTCAACAAAATTTCATAATGCTTGAAAGATTTAAATTCCGCTCTCAAATTTGTTTTAAATGATACCGATCATGCAGTGTTTTGCAATATAATGATAGTTCTTTGACCAAAAACTTTTTCACTCTACAAAAATTTTTGTTTGTACTTTATATAGTGTTATTTGACGAATTTCATCGTAATTCTCATTTTTGGGTGGAAATTGCTCTTGAAATTTGATTTTTATCGTATTTTTCCAGATTTTGGACAATTCTATCGCTTTTCTTGACCATAAAAAGTAAAATGCCCACGTGAGCAATAATGATGGCTAATTTTGAATTAATTTTCCAATTTCTATGAAGGAGGGGAGACCGGGGTCACTTGTAACACTTTTTGGAAAATCAGCCATATCGTCTAAATAATCATTAATTGCGCTCTTGAAGGTAAATGATATTGTAGTTGCATCCCTTGGAATAAATAGACATTGGTTTCCATCACATAGAACCAATTTTTGTGACGCTGTGATAGTTTTAAATCAGTGGTCAAGTGTTACAATTGCCCCGGTAACACGGGGCAATTGTAACAGATAGTTGGAGCAATTGCTACATATCTTTAAAATCATCACAGATGATTATNGCTAATTTTGAATTAATTTTCCAATTTCTATGAAGGAGGGGAGACCGGGGTCACTTGTAACACTTTTTGGAAAATCAGCCATATCGTCTAAATAATCATTAATTGCGCTCTTGAAGGTAAATGATATTGTAGTTGCATCCCTTGGAATAAATAGACATTGGTTTCCATCACATAGAACCAATTTTTGTGACGCTGTGATAGTTTTAAATCAGTGGTCAAGTGTTACAATTGCCCCGGTAACACGGGGCAATTGTAACAGATAGTTGGAGCAATTGCTACATATCTTTAAAATCATCACAGATGATTATTGCACGACTCTGCTTTTTCCTTACACAAAATGTAGCACCACGTGGCAGATTATTCATGGCTTTCAAAAGAACAAATAAAAAATAAGATGTAGTTTTTATTTCTTGGTAAGTTTTGGTGCATCAGTTGAAAAAAATTGAATCGAGTGAGAAAATATTTTCTATTTTTACAAATTTCAATTCTGAACTCTTAAATACTGCATATATGCATATTGTTCGGCCAGATTAGAAAATGAATCAAAACCAAAGCATCGGACATCTTACACCGGGGCAATTGTAACAGCGTGTTACAATTGCCCCTGACCTGGTCAGCTATCGTTATTTTCTATTTTCACAACTCATAAGCTGTGGAGCTTAACAGTTTTAACGTATTATTGATCCTAAATAGATGTCATGTCTGTAATGTGAAAATGAAATTTCTAACTCAAGAGCAAAATCTTTCAGACACAAATTTACAGTGAAAGCACGTATTTACTTTCGCACTCAAAAACACGTTTTTCCCCCGAAAATCTAGCAAACTTGGTTGAATATTCCTGTATCTCATGTCGTATGTAGAGGGTTAGAATTAGCATGTTCTGTGCAAAAATCAGATTTTTTGCACTTTTCTGCAAGGCATGAGAGTCAGTGTTACAATTGCCCCGTGTTACAATTGTCCCCGGTCTCCCCTACATGCCTACCTGGAGTTATTGGCGAACCAAATTTGGTTGCTCTACCTATCACCAGGTATAGATTGTTTCTATGCAAACTTTTCCAAAGCACGGGGCTTCCAAGATTCTTTCTGTTTTCCGTCGCTTGAAGAAGTAGAAATATATTTTCTTTCCTGCACACCTTATCAATTTTAACCACATGAAAGATTTTTGACGATAATCCAAAGAAAGTTAGTGAACTTGTAATAAATCTTTCGTTCAACTAGATAAACCAGTTTTTGTCTCATTAGATATCAGGAAAAAATTTCTGAGAATAAAAAGATGAAAGTGTTTTGGATGAGAAATTTGGGCTATCGTAAATCTCAGACAAATTTTAGCTTAAGACCTAAATTGGACTTCTTAGAGATATCATAGCTAGGAATATCATAACAATGACAGAAGTGAAAGAAAATCCTGAAAAGAAGCAAATATTATCACTTATCACAACAACAAAAATGATTGAATGTTCTTACCCTTTCTACTAAGTAACCATCAATTTCGCAGCAACGGAACGTTATCTCTGTCAACCTTGATCTACTACCTCTTTTTTCTTGTTCTATGATATCGACTAGTTCTTTCCACCGTCTCATCTTCTTCGCCTTGATGGACATGAGCGTTACTTTTTTAACCATTGGAATTAACCGAATGATATTCTTCCAAACAATTTCATCAATCGTGCAATCAGTCATCAAAAAGGACTCAATTCTCGGCGTATCTACATCTCCGTTTAAGCCTTCACTGCATCCATGTGAATCAAAACAACCCTCTGATATTTTGCACGTATAAAGTTGCACTTGATTACAACTCAAACAAACATCAAACAATAGCTTTAATTCAGCTGCCGATTGATTATTACAAACGCGAAGATCAACAAGCCCAAAATACCTGAAGTACTTGCACAAAGGAAAATATGACAACGAGTACAAACTCAGTTGAACATTTCTAAAAGTCTCGAACAAGTTAGTTTTGTCAGCTATTTCCATCAGTGAATGAAGGTTTCGTTGACTGATCGATGAACAACATGCAAATACATTGAGGCCGGTCCAATTTTTGCCATCGATGTCGATCAATCCGCTCATTATCTTTTTGAGATGGTTTTCATCAACGTATTTGAATCGGCTACTAAGATATTCACTCAAGCATGTGAGACCTCTCTGAAGGAGAATGTTTTTAACATCTGCCCTACTATCCTTTAACTCATCTAACAAATTCAACATGAACAAGCAGCTTTCCTCTTCTTGCTTCTCTTCACTTCTCAGGCATTCACGGACAAATATATTGACAATTGATTCTTCATTTTCAAGTTTTTTCAAAGTGCATCCATGCAGCCCTGACAGGAAATTTAAAACTTCAAAATTGGAGTTCTTTATGAAGTCTCCGGGTGCAATTCTATTGACAAAGCAAAACAAGCTGGCTAAGTATTCAGGCATCTTCAAATGCAAAAACCAAAACATCTGCTGCAGTTGAATTCCACCATCTCTATGGGGGTAAAAAACTCTGAATTCTTTAACCATCGCTTCGTCCTTCTCTATCTCATTAAAAATTGATTCAAACTCTTCCTGTGTGAAGGTGATCTTCATTTTTTCAAACAACTTAAATGCTACTTTGGCTAGTTTTGTTACTAATTTGCCAAATTTACCGAGGATTTCCTCCGCACTCATGTCTTCATTAGTACTTCCTTTTAAATGGCCCTTGAAAATTATGCAAAGAAGCCACGTATAAAGTTCAGTGAAGTTTTCTATTTCCATTCCTCCTGTCATCAATGACATGCAGCATAATGTATTCAAGTATTGTGGCACCTTTAAGGAAAATTCGACATTCTGTGAAGAGTCTCTGGTTTTCTTGATCTGTTCTGTTTTGATTGGATCCTCCTTTGCAAACATTGTAATATACTTATCAATAGCCTCTTCAGAAAGGCCACATACTTCAAATACCTGTATGTTACAGATCTTACGAAATTCCTCTGTCAAGACCTTCTCCATCTGAGGTCTTCCAGTCAAAATAAATCTCGATTTACGAAATCTATGGGAAGATATGCCGAGGACCTGCGATAATTTCGACTTTTTGTCCCTGAGTTGATTTCGCAAGTCTTCGATCTCATCCAACCCATCAATTATAAAAAATATATCCTTCGCATCCATGTCTTCGTGAAACGAGCGTTCTTCCAAGAAGTCGTCCAGGTCCAATTCTGAATCACTGAGGTCTCTACTCTCGATAAAAAATAGATAGTCAAATTCCGTGTAAATCTCGTTATTTGCCCACTGAAAGGCGATTTGTTTCGATAGGACAGTTTTTCCGATTCCGGCCACTCCTTTGATAAAAGTGATTCCATTGTCGCATAGAAGTTCAGATAATAAAGCTTTACTCCTACTTCTATTATTGTTTATCCTGTTGATGAACTCAATTCGATCGTTGTTCGCATCTTTGATCCCGCCTTTTGATCCTGCAATTGCAACTTCGACGGCAAAATCTCGGATATCCTTCTCCTCGTGATCAATCCTTTTCCCATCTTCACTCACAACAGTTATAGCGTGCTTGCTGTAAGCGTCCTTATAATGTTTTTTGAGTCGCTGAGTTGCATCTAGACAAGATATGAACATGAGTAAAGATTTGGTCAAAGTTTTAATTCAATCGTTAAAATCTGGTGTAGCATTCTCTGAAACAAAATATTTTTTGTACTTAGGTAGCTTCATACCTATATTGAATTTGAGTTTGAAAACCATTATTTAAAACACACTTACACATAAACATTTTCTTCTCATTTCCTTTGAGAAGAAAATGTTTAAGTGAAAGTGTGTTTTAAATAATGGTTTTCAAACTGAAAATTCAATATAGGTATTAAGCTACCTAAGTACAATTTGTCATATAACACACGGGATCTCGTCAAAGCATTGGCTCACAACGCCAGTGACCGAAAACAAAACATTTTTTCTTTCATTGATTCGACGCTTTCTTACAACGAAATTCACAAGCCAGAAAATACAAATCGTGAATAAATTTTCATGATGAAAATGCCTTTTAAAGAATATCAAAAATAGAAGGAGAAAATGCTAACTGAAGATACAATACCATTGACCCATTTTCAGATGTAGAAAATTCAAATACACTTACCTCACATAAGTATTGGACAAACTTATCCAAAATGGCGTCCAAAAGTGTCATTCAAACCAATCAACAACATTTGCATAACAAAAGTATCATCATTTAAGGGTTTTTTATAACTGGGTGTTCTGGCCGGAAAATAATTGTTAATTCAATTAATTTTTATTCAAAAGTAAAATGAAACATTATTTTGTTGGTTTCTTTGATAAGTTACAAAAAACCTTCGGACAACATTGAACAAGATTTTGGTAGCATAGGTAGAGGAGTAGGCCATGACAACATGATTGATAGATTTCTTAGAGCAGAGACAAAAAAATTATAGTTTTCAAATCAAGAGTCTACAAACTTTATCGTTATGACCACAGTTTTCCGTGAGGAATACCAGAAGGATAAACACACAAAGGGGACACGGCAAGAAACCATTCCAAGGTCAGAATATCCTCGATATTAATTTTATCACATTACCATTAATTGTGCTTCCTGGAAGACTTCACGCAAGTCGTTGATACTTAAATATATGGATATTGATGTGTTCAATAAAATTGTTACGCTTGAATTTAGTTTAAAGGTAACCTAGAATTCAACAAGTGACTGGAGTGCGTTTTTTAACGTGACTTCTTCTTAGACAAATTCAAGTTCAGAATGACAGCCTTGTTATTTATTTGAATTTTCTTCTTTTACAACATTTGAAGCAATAAAGCGATGTCATGATTTTCAGATTTCAGATTTTCATTTTTCCATCAATAGCCTAGTACAAGAGAACTTGCATACTTAAGCAGCTACTGAGGAACTAACTAAACTAAATGACAACAATAACGAATGAACAGTAACCTTGGTCTAAAAGAAGATGACTACCAACTACAAATAAAGCGAAACAAATCATAAAGGTTGAACATTTGGGGCTGTGTTCAGCGAACGTTTCAGATCATATGAAGCTGTTACGCAATTCACGATAAAGCTTCGTTATCAGTGGACACAGATTATGGTCATCATTCTGCATTAAATAAATGAAACGATCTTTTACATTCATATGTCTAAAGAGAAAATGCTGTTGCTCTATTTGTCCAAATAGTTGTTCCCTGATTTCCCTATTTATATTGCAAGCCATTAGGCAGTGAATTTCATCTTCTAAAATGTTGCATGTAGGGCATATTCTCTCTTC
>REGL01000636.1:47235-57801 GCA_004194395.1 Aurelia aurita complex sp. Pacific | reverse complement strand
ACAAGCCCAGAAAGAGGTTCTTCTCGGGTTGCACGCTATCTCTGGAAACGACTATGTTTTTTTCTTTTATGCGCATAGGAAAAAAAAAATTTGGAAGATTGTCAAGGATGATGAAGAATTCTTAACTTTACTCGGCAATTTGGGGACGGAAAACCGTCTGTCTCAGTAATTAGTTGATTCTGTATTGAAGGACTTATTTGCCGCTTATATGGAGAGAATCACCTCAAATGTGTAAATGAAGCACGAAAAAGAATGATCTACAAAAACTTCTAGCGTGATTGAAAGGTCACTGATTTGTCTCTATGCAAGAGTAGTCTTGAAAAGCACCTTCTTCGCGCAAACTACGTTGCAAGAAGAGTTTGGCGACAAGCACAAAACCCAATGGTGGAAATCGAGGATCCAAGCAATCATGGATGGAATGAAGATTGCCCTGTTGACTGGGTTACTGAACCTTCTTTAGAAAGAGCTGCAGAGCTCTTGACCGTTAGAGGGAACAATGCAAGTGGCAATGAAATTTCAGACCCGGAGTACGTAAATTGGACTGATTATTAGGACAATAAGCTGTAAGTGTATTATAGATCAAATTCGTATATATTAAATATTACCACCTCAGCAGCACTTGATGCATCGAATAGCATAATCAAAGCAAAGTTTTTTCAGCCAAAGACAGGGTTAGACTTACATATATATACTAATTTTTGCAGGATAAAGAGTTATCTTTAAGGCCATTTTCCCCAAACTGGACCTCAAACTAACTTAGAGGAGAGTCACTTCTTTAGTAAAACCTTGGACTTCACCTCCCTGTATCTCAGGAGAGTCCCTCTGACCTCTCGATTAATCTACGCGAGCTTCGTAAGTCTCGTAATCTACGCGAAAAATATGTGTAAATCAGATGCTCTTTTTGAAAAAAAAACCAACTCTTCATAGTCTAAATATTTAGTGTGTGAGGAATTTTTAGGCCTCCGCCCCCCCCCCTGTATCTCAGAAAAGACCCCTAACCTCCTAATCAAGGTTTAGATTCTTAATCTACACATAGAACCAGATGCACCCATGACATACCAACTCAATGAAATTTCCCCAGTCTATATTTGTCATTAGCGTCCGCGTAGCTTTTAGGTCTTCGGCCCCCTAGTCCTGGAAAAAACCACTACGACCACCCAACCAACATTGATATTCATAATCTATGGACAAACATGATCTAAAAAGGCTACTTTGTGAACTCTGCTCCTCTTAGACTTTCATATTCTTGATGTTAATCTATATGGCATATTTTTGGCTTTTGCCCCCCTGTATCTCTGAAAAGCCCCCTCAACCGCCCGATCAACACCCTGATTCATAATCTACGCAAAAAAGTGATCTAGAGAAACTATGTCCCATAAATTCCCTCTCTTGGTGACCATGCCCCCTCCAGCCTCTGGTCTAGTAGTGTTACTTCATATCGAATTATCGAATTATTCGAACAATTACGCAGTACCGAAGTTAACAAAGGAAACACAATGCAGCCGTAGAGAAGTGCAACAGAAGACACAAAGGTATTACAATTAACTATTTTGAAGTTTTAAACTTATTATCGCTCAATCAACCGCCTGGGCTTCCTGTGGTACTTCCTCTGGTGTTTTGACTTTTGTTTGACTTTCGTTTGACTTCCGTTTTTTACTTTTTTTCAAATTTTCCAGTTTTAATAATCACCAAAATATTCATTACTTATTTCTTATTTCTTTCTTTCGGGGTTTCAGATTATTTTGTTGTTGACAGGTCTCATGTCAGAAAAATGGGGATACTTATCCAGTGGAATTACTGAAAACGGATATGGGGTCGTTAGACATTGCAGAATCAATTGGGAACTTTTGAAATTTTTCCTTTTTTGAAATGGTGGCTCTTAATCCAAATGGTGAATTTTTAACAAAAACTTATGCATAAAATAGGTTTATGCTCAAATTAAATACATATTTTGGATCCTTTAAACTGAAAAAATCTTCCTTAAGGTTACTGAGCAAGGGAATCATTCGTCGTACATAGCCGATTGCTCGTGGCCCACGGTCGAAACCGCCAAAGCCTCATTTTCACGGACAAATCAGACGGCTAAAAAGCGAAGTAGACAAAAAAACCTGTGAAGATTTTTCTAAATTCTACCTACCTTCATAAAACGCAACCAGGACAAAAAATTACTTGAGATTTCCCGAATATTTTTTAAAGTAATCTACTCTCTAGATGTTTGAGTGTACAAGTTTGAATGCCGGATAAATATCTCCAGGATTGGCGGAGTTATTGCCACAAACAATCTGATAAGGCACTGGACCTTGAACAATAGAAATTCTGGCGAGGAGACAATGGTAATAACAATAGTGATTGTTGTAAGAACGACCCGAAAACGGCAAAATTTGCGTTTTCAATTGTTCTTGCTATTGTCTTTCGCTACATTTTCGTTTGCTACGGTTTCTACCGGGTGACCCAGAAAAAAGTGATCCAGCGCAATCTGTTATAGAAAAAAAAGTAAGTGGCATATTGAAATATTTTTAACGTTGTTCTGTCGCTAAAAGTCCAGCCTACATTATGAGTATTTTTAGCAATTTTTTGGGCACGGGAAAGTTCCCAAATTAAGGATTTTGAGGAAAAAGGCAGGCTTGAAATTTTCCAAAAAGTCGTCAAAAACAGGGGATCGATTTGAAGCCAATACAGATCTTCAAGAAAACAAGGAGCATGTTTCATTCTGCCTGAGAATATTTTCAAGTACCTAGGGACTATAAACTTGCTCTGAAGATTTCCGACTGGATTAACCATTTGCATGTTGAAATGAAACACGCTCTGCATTGTTTTGACGATTTGAAATTGCTGTAAATCGATCACCTGTTTTTGACAACTTTTTGAGGGTTTCAGGCATGCCCTTTTGCTCGAAATACTTAATTTTGGACATTTACCGTGCCATAAAAAATTGCGAAAAATACTCATAGCAAAGGCTGGTCTTCTAGCGACAGAACAACGTTTGAAGCATTTCAATTGGCCACTTACTTAATTTTCTGTAACAGATTGCGTTGGGTCACTCTTTTCTGGGTCACCCGGTATGTTAATTGAGAAAGTCTACAAAGTCTTGTTCGTGCATTTCAAGTCATGTGGCAATGCTCTATGGAAAGTTTCTGTATTGTACTACTTTTTGCATTCATGGCACAAGTTTGCTAGTTGCGAAATAACTTATAAAATTCAAAAGAGGTTTTATCAAGAGGCTTTATCACCCGACTTGAAGTGGCGTAAACAGGCCTCGACAAGCCTTCGCCGATTTTGTCTATTGGAGAGGCAATAACTCCGCCAATCCTGGAAATATTTTAACCGGCATCCAAACTCGTCCACCCAAACAACTGGAGAGTAGAATTCTTCAAAAAATTTGAGAAATTTCAAGCAGTTTTTGGCCTGGTTGCCTTTTATGGTGGTAGGTGAAATTTAGAAAAAACTTCACGGGATTCTTTTGTCTCCTTCGCTTTTTAACCGTCTGATTGGTCCGTGAAAATGAGGCTTTGGCGGTTTCGGCGATGGGCCACGAGCATTCGGCTATGTACGACGAATGATTCCTATGCTAGGTTACTATACCCCTTCAGGACGATAACATTTTTCATCTGAGCAATTTTTAGATTTTTAGATAATTGGATAGCATAGCACACACAAGTACATACAATTTCTAATAATTTTACTTTATTTTCCAGCGAATGATAAGCAATTTAAAGCAAGCTCTTTTCAGCTAGGAAAATGCTGCTTACATGATGGAAGAATATTTGAGCACTAAAGAATAAAGGTTTCAAGTGCCTTTGATTTCCTGATGAATGGATTTTGCGGTTATAATACCAATTATGTCATTATAAACTCTGCGCTAAATACACACAGGAATACTCTGTTTACTCTTTGTGGCTAGAATAATGTTAATTATCTACAACAGTGGAATTATATGCTAAAAGACTATTTAAGCCTTTTTTTCAAAATCAAATTCTCAAGCAACCAATGAGTATTCATTGTACCAAATGGCTTGATGTAATTGGCTGAAATTTGGCAGGCAGAGAGAAAAAGCATAGGGGGACCAAAGTATGTCTCACTTTTGAGAAAAATTGCATGGTCCAAATTTAAGATTTGAATGAATCTCAAAACGAGGCCAGGAAGCGAGGGGCAAAATGGTTTTATAACAGAGGGACACCCAGGTCAGATAGGCTTAAAGAATCCAAACATATGCATATGCAGAGACACAATCGCAAATTTTTTGTGTCTGAAAACTTAAAAAAGATTTCTCGTGCATAAAGTAGAGGCCTTGTACATTCTGAAAATATATTTAATACACAAAACCTAAAAATCAAATTGATCGAGATTTATGAAAAGAAACTTGAAAGGCGAGAATTGTTCTATTGTCTTTCCATTGTTTATGCGCACGTGTGCCACAGAAAAGTGTGGGTACGTTGTTTTCCCTTTCGTTTTACTGTTTTACGATACTTCTAGAAGTCGGACGAACCTACCAAATACATTTTCAGAATGTACAAGGTCTCTTCTTTATGCATGAAGAATCTCGTTGAGATTTTACGACATCAAAAATTTGCGATTGTGTCTCTTTAATGTGAGCATAAGCCTATTTTATGCACAATATTTTGTCAAACATCCACCATTTTGCATTACAGCCGCCATTTTGAAATTTAAAGGAAAACTTTCATAAGTCCCCAAGTGAAAATTGATTCTGCTATGTCTAACGACCCCAATTCCGTTCTCAGAACTTTTACTGGAAAAGTTTTCTGATTTTTCTGGTATGGGACCTGAGTGTCTAATGTTGAGTTTGTGGGTTTGTTATGATGTTGAGTCCGTTTTTAAGGCTATTCTTAAATCACCAAAATAGATGTTGAATACTAAACTTACCATGGGCAGATTTCGGTTCTTCTTCTAAGATTGCCACTCTTTTTCTTACATCTAATTAAAAAGAATACGAAAAATGAATAACTACCAGGTGTCCCAAAATTTAGCTGTTGAGACTCGTTAGCTGTTCATTGCATGCCCATTTAAGCACTTAAGCATGCCATAGACCACAAAAGGGATTGGCGCGAGCGCAGCCAATTCCGACAGCCCAACCGGGTGTCCCAAAAAAACGCAACGGATGTGATCGGGGCTAGCGACAAGAATTTAGGTCCGATCAATCCAAAATAATGTTTGATATAATCCTCGATAGCTAACTTGAAGATAAATACCTTGTTGTGTGGGCAGTTTGATAGAAGAGGAGGCCGGACTTGTTGTAAAACATTTTGGAAAAATGGCATGTTTGTCCTTGAAAGCAACAGGCAGGTTCTTCATGATACCACCATTTGCCAGGTTTGGTCATTGGCAGCCGAATGAAATTTATTTTTCATTGGTGGAGCTGCTGTTTTTTCGCAGATGGGAAATATAAATGAGATTGAAGAGTTGCAACTTGCCTGGGCATGAGCAGACACCGAGGAAAATTGTAAAACATAAAACAAAGCAAACTGATGTTTCTAAATACTTAATCAAAACTTGAGGTGTTGGTACCCCTTGAACTCATAAACTTACAACACCCGACAAAATAAGGCTTTTGAGCCATGAAACTTGTAGCTCGATATTTTGGGCTATCTTAAAAGTCCATTTCAAAGCGGAATGTTCTAGTCTTCAACGACAAATTGTATCTGAAAATGTAACTTTTTATCATTCTAATACACAAATTGTCCGATAAGGATGGATAAAAAAGTACAAAATAATAGCATTCTGATAAGATTTCTCATTTGGTAGACATTCTTGTTAGTGTTTTAACTTGCCACAGCCTGACAAACAATAACAGCTTACAATTTGCAAAGTATTCTTGGGATACATTGCTCTCACTGTGATTGGACAGGGACATCACATAACTATTCTCAGCCTTCCCAGCTTTATTCCCAGCTTCTTTCATTCAGGTTGCTACACAACTGAACTTGATGAAGATATGAACACAAATGCAGAGCAGGTTTATATAGAATTTTCAAGAAAAAATACTTCAACGCCTAAATACTAGTATTTTCACGCGACAAAATTGTAAGAAACACTAACTAAAAACAGGAATAGGAAATACTGAAACTTGGTTGGCAAATAAAAATAGAAACGGAAGAAATTCCATTAGCATTCCTTACAATATTTCAGAAATTTCTGTGATGTAGTGACAAATTTCCTGCTAGTCTTTTAATTTGAAAGATGAAATAGACTGTAACAATTCTATGTAGCTTTATATTTTGCAGCAAAACAAGGTAGTTCACTGCCATTTTGAAGCCATTGCTAGAATAATCAAAGTTGATAAATCAATTTATCTTTGACGCTACACTGGCTACACTTCAAACAGGACATCGACATCTTAGATTTTTAGAATTGTTGAGTTTTGATTGTCTTCAAACTAATATTGCACTGCGGTTCAAAATTTCCATTCTTTCTTCATAAATAATAAACCTTTTACTCTTCAAACAGCTACTGTCATTATCATACTGGGCTCACGACAAATCTTTTTAAAATTTTAGAGGCCCCTTGCCTGTGCTTTTTACCGGTCGGAGGCAGAGGCACTACAAAATCCTTTCCAGCCTTTTCTTTCAGATTTGCTTATATTGTGTATTTGCACACAGCTCGCTATAAATCAGTCCTTTGACTGACGTGGCCACCGTGCCTCTTATGCGAGAAGAATTTCTGCCGGAAAGCCGACTTGCGATGTAGAACGGTCAAATCTGTTTTGTCATTACGAAGTTTTCTCTTGCATTAATCGGACAGCCTGACGAACATTTCTGTAAGGGAAGTGGGAGCTAGGATGTTTACCAACTTGTACACCATTTGCAAGGTTTCTGATTCGATAATTTCATTGATGGTGGGCCAACCAAGTTTTCTTATTATGGGTAGAGCAGAAGCATCATAGGCACGGATTGTGGCGATTCTGGCCGCCCTATTTTGGAGTTTTAATGAGCTATTTATAGCATTTATACAAGAAACACCCCATACCGGGCAGCTATATCAGAAGTAGAGTTCCACTAAACTTCTGCACATTTTTTGTACAGTAGCAATGGCCAGACACTTCTTGGAGAAACGTAACATCCCTAGTCCCCGTGAAACCTTCGTCACTTCTGAAATTTGCTCGTCCTAGTTCAAATGTTTATCAACAATTACCCCAATGTATTCTATATTTTCTAACATTCTCTTCGCCCGCCACGAAAGAAGGCTTTGCTACTCTACCATCACTTATATCTTTCAGTCGCTTTCTGCTGCCAACTACAAGAATATGTGTCTTGGTAACATGAAGGCACAATTTATTAGCTTGTAGCCAAGATTTCAGGTTACTCAGGTCATCGTTGACGCAGTCGTTAATATGCGTAATAGAATCCGACGCAAACATAAGGGTTCTGTCGTCAGAATACATATTCACGTCACAATGGTTCATATGTAGATGGAGGTCATTGACATAAATGATAAATAGAAGAGGCCCAAGACAGGACCGCTGCAGTACTCCACAAGTTATAGATCCCATATCTGAAAGCGTCCCATTTACCTTACAGCACTGTTTTCTATTGCTTAAATAGGAGCAAAACCATTTCAATTCTTTATTATGAATACCAACAGCTCTAATTTTTGCAATAATATTGTCATGATTTACGGTGTCAAAAGCCTTCTTGATCTACAAAGGTAACTGCGGCATATTTACGACCCTCTAAGTTCAAGTACCAATCATTTGTGCACTTAAGCAAACATGACAGAATAGAATGCAGCCGTTTTTGTTTTTACAAAAACGAGTTTGTTGGAATCAAGTTAGTGGTACAGCTGGTCATAAATTAGCTTCTCCAAGAGGAGAGAGACAACCGGTAGAACAGAAATTTGGCGATAATTATAGCTTTCATCGGCAGGACTATTCTTAAAGACTGGTGCAACTCTTGTTATCTTCCAACTGTCAGGGAACAGGCCTAAAGATAAAGAGAGTTAAAGACTTCTCTCAGTTTCCGCATTTTCCGCAACTTCCGCGGAATTCACCTGGCCCCATTTTAATTTCAATTTTGGCATCAAATAGACTTAACGTTACCTTTGCGCCATTATACCTAGGAAACATATTTGGGGAGAAACAATGACCACATAACTCAAGACCACTCACTAGGAAGTCAAAGGAAAGCATGTTTTGTTTGAAAAAGACGTTGTGACTTCAAAGAAGTAAAATAACTGATGGAAACATTAAAATATTGAGCAACAATAGATAATTCACGTTCTTCGTGGTTCTCACAAAATCCAAATTTATTACTATGTTTTCATTCGCCTTTGACTTTCGCTCTGACTTAGAAGCAACCAGATATCTTGCCAACTCTTTCTCCATAAATCAGGAACTAATCAGATTTATATGAACAGGTCTCAAGCTCTAAGTTAACATCATTTCTATTGCAAAATTTTACAAACGGAAAATTTGATTAATTGCAGCTCTGCAGCAGACATTCAAAAGGTCCACATGTTTTGGGAGTGTATATGTCGATTTGCAGCGATCAGTGTGATGCAAAAATAATTCAAGTTAATTTTGAACGAATACATTTTGGCATTTACCTTTAACTATCTGCTCAGTTCCTTTTGATCTTTCTTCTATGTCTTCCTGTCTTTTTACAATCACTATAAAAGGGGTAACAGAAGATGTTTAAGCAACAAAAACCCATTGCATTACAAATTCTGATTTTCCAGCTTTGAATTAATATTTTGACACAGTTTGGAAGAATAGTTCAACAAAACATTGTTTGAATAACCGAAATAACTTGAATAGTGTTGAAATTCTATCAACTGACTCCATTGTAATAGGTTGGACTCAAAATATGGTACAGGATCCGAGAAGGTCAAAAATTTGCAAAATCAAAACTTTAGGTCAATGGTCAAAAATCAATATCAATTTCAATAGACATTTGAAGGAAGGAAGGAAAACTCTGGTAGGTAATATATCCTGCTTACCTGCAGATTTTTGTTCATTTTCTTTGATTTTTTCTTCAAAGTCTGCCTGTTTTTTACCAATCACTATCAAAGAAGTAACAGACGATAATGAGGTATGGACAGCACATTCGAATAATCTCTTAATGAATATGAACAAAGTTACAAGCCATCATGTATGTGCTTATTCCTGTTGTACAGAAGAACAGGTGTACTTCAGCAAAATGTTGCTTTACAGGGCATTCATCCTGTGTTCTCAAATGTATATAATCAGTTTAGGTTTACAAAAACACTGACATCATCTTCAGAATCAAATTCTACAAAAAATGACAGTATGTTGAATTCTGTTTGAAGCAAGCTATGAGAAACTTCATGTTGGTTTCTGTAACAAAATTAGAATGGAAACTATGCACATTGAAGAATTAAGTTAGCCACGACCATTTTTTGAAACTGAATGGTTAACTTAATAATTAATGAGAAAAATTGCAAACCTAATTTCATTTCTTTCTATGTTAATCTACACACGGTTTTTGTAGTCCATTGCTGCACGTGGTATTATTGTCCTTGTAGTGTTCCGTCCTTGTATGGTCAAATATAAAAACAAAGATGAATGGCAAGATTCTAGAATCAAAACTAAACACAGAAGCAGACATTGCAAATAGGAAAAGTCTACCACTCAGTGCACTGACGGACTTGAAAAAATTTTCAAAAGAAACGTTTGTCTATAAGAACTAAAGTACAAGCATTTTAAGCAATCATTACACCTACATTTTTGTACAATAGTGATCCAAATTTATCACTATGTCTTCACTTGCCTTTGATTTTCAAACTGGCTTTGAAGCAACCAGAAATCTTGCCAATTCTTTCTCCGAAAATCAGTAACTAATCAGATTTATATGAACAGGTCTCAAGCTCTAAGTTAACATCATTTCTATTGCAAAATTTTACAAACGGAAAATTTGATTAATTGCAGCTCTGCAGCAGACATTCAAAAGGTGCACATGTTTTTGGGAGTTTATATGTCGATTTGCAGCGATCAGTGTGATGCAAAAATAATTCAAGTTAATTTTGAACGAATACATTTTGGCATTTACCTTTAACTATCTGCTCAGTTCCTTTTGATCTTTCTTCTATGTCTTCCTGTCTTTTTACAATCACTATAAAAGGGGTAACAGAACATGTTTAAGCAACAAAACCCATTGCATTACTAATTCTGATTTTCAAAGTTTGAATTAATATTTTGACACAGTTTGGAAGAATGGTTCAACAAAATATTGTTTGAATAACCGAAATAACTTGAATAGTGTTGAAATTCTATCAACTGACTCCATTGTAATAGGTTGGACTCAAAATATGGTACAGGATCCGAGAAGGTCAAATATTTGGACATCTCATAGCAAGTGTACGATAACATCCAAATATAAAAGCTAAAAAGTTAATCTAAAAACAGCCCAAGTTTAAAATGGCAGGGAGAGCATTAAAAGGTGGTGCAACCTTGTTTCCATAATGCACAGTGTGCCCAGGGTGGGAAAAAATTAATTTTCGAGTTTTTGATTTTGAACCTTTAAGGGATATTTTTCAATTGCATATACCCTGTACTAAAAGGTGCAAAAGACCAGACTTCAAAATATCCATCCGTTC
>REGL01000636.1:34917-46646 GCA_004194395.1 Aurelia aurita complex sp. Pacific | reverse complement strand
AGGTATCAAAAAAATTTAAACGACATTCTTTATCATTCAACTGCGCTATTCATTTGCATCAATAAAAATTTTCGCTTCACACCACCTTTAAGAATGTCAAAAGACAGCTAGCTATCTTTGTAGCCTGTTAGCCAGACCCAGCTATCTTTGCAGCTTTTAGAATTTCAGTGATACGGGGTGCGCCAAAATAAACTATGTACTTTTGACAGGCCACAACAAATCGTATGCTAGACCGATTTTAAAGATTTATGAGTTAATCTTTTGATAAGAACCTCAACTAGATGCCAGTATTTTTGTACACTTTTCAGTCTTCTGTTTATGGAGCTATGAGCAAGTTTCTTAAAATTTTCGATTTCAAAAACACTGAAAACGGTCAAAAAACGTTGATCAAATTTTCTAAAGACTCAGCATGAATGGACGAAGAGAGAACGTGTTCCTGATAATTTGAGGACTTAGAAATTGATCAGTTATGATCCAATGCACGAGTGTTGGTTCTAAAGTGGAAGAATGTAAAAATAGTTTTTATGATGCAAATAAATGTATGTCCTTTTGGTGTTTCATTGAATTTATGTTTTGGTGCAGGTTGCATTCTTGTGTCAAGGGGGGTTAAAAAAGACATACAAGGAAGCGGCGTAGGCCATCAAACATGGGGTTTTGTTGATTTTTTTTATTTTGTGACGGCTTGGGCGGTACTTTATTGCAACTACCACAGAATTTCGCAATAGACCAATCATTGAAATAATGCTCTAGCACAAGCTTACATTAATCAATTTCTAAATCTCCAAATCACTCACAAAATGTTTGCTCTTTGTCCATATCTAGTATTTAGAAAATTTGATGAGCATTTTTCAATCATTTTCAGTGTTTTCGAAAACGAAATTTTAAGAAACTCACTTCTAGCTCTAAAATGGCCACTATTGTTCATTCTTTGATGAAAAGAGTGGCAAGATGATTGCTTCAAGAAAGCAATTTCCCTTGAAGCCATCATTTACGATAACTGCCCATAAATTTCTAAAGGACAGACCCAGAAGGCAGTTGACATGATTTCAGGAAATGCATTTGTTCATGGCCAATTATATGCTGCTTGTAGTCAAGTGAGAAGGAAGGAGGATCTGTGTTTGACAGGATTCAATATGAGTCGAATAATCCCACCACCAGCCTCAGTCACAAAGTTTTATGAGATCTTTTGCAGCAAGATTTTAGCTGTTGCAGAAATAATGCAGAATTTGAGTCTTTTACCCTCTCAGAGGCATCGTCTCTTCAAGATGTTGAATTGAGTAACCATAACTTTGAGATGTTAGATGATATCGATAGAATATCTCAAAAATGTCCTGATCAATTTGAGGTAAATAGCTTCATCAAAGTTATAAAGAGAGATAGTAAAGTGAACCCAGACTTGTTCACAGAAAATTGCCATGCATCAGAGGAAACTTAAGATCTGTTGGAAACATTAGAAAAGAAAGAACATGACTTTTTGCAGCTTTTGAGAATTCAATGGCATAGATTGGCACTGCTGCTGAAACAAAAGGATAAGAGTGACTAATTAAACAGCTGGGCTACGTTGTTCAAACCAAAATTAGCACTACGGCTCCTGTAAAATGCGGGTCCGAAGGTCTGATAAAATGCGGGTCCCACTCCTAGATTGGTGGCGGGTCTCGTTGTGTAAGGCATGCTACAGCGGTCAACGGGTCCTGCGAGGCTTATGCCCACTTGCTGTTTTGATCCTCGAATGCTTGCGTTCAATCCAACACTGCGCAGAAGATAGAGTTTGTTCTGGTTCGATTACCTTTAGCAAGGATGCACGCCAGGAACTCATATGATAAAACAGCGATGTACACAATGGATGTACTGATCTAGTCAAGCACATGTTCCGGAGAAAAGAACATGTATCAGTCATGTCATGCCCCTTGGGAGTTCTTCCCACGTGATGTTTTGCATGTCAAGGAACATATTTGCAGGCAGCAGTGTTGTAAACCGTAATATGATTACTAAGAAATAACAGAGTCGATAGGAAATAAGAAACAAACTTTTATGTTGAAATCACAAAAAGACGCGAGTGTATGGGTGTGTGTGTAAAAAGTATCTAACGATGCATAGGGACTTCCCCATGTGAAAGGATCCCTCCAAAGTACAAAGTTTTCCCATATTTGGATTGGGATTGAAATTAGCGAACTTACGATTGCACAACGTAGCTCACTACGACGACGGTGAGAGGCATGGCACTAACGCGGCTGCGTAGTCCTTGCGCGCCAAGTATTTTTGTACGATCTGCCAAAAGACGACAGTGAATACTTGGCCAAAAAAATCAAGAAATGTTGATCAACATGGCAAATCGCAGAGACTTGAACGACCTTCTGCTTGCACTTCACAATGACGGAGATATGCAAGGGAAATATACAGAAAAAACACGCACTGAAATTAAAACTTTTAGAATATTTTGAAATGAAGTAGGATAAATAAGTAAATAAGCTAAATAAGCTATGAAATTAAATTGAACCTAGTATTAGACTAAATTTTTTTCAAAAGGCATCTAGAACTTGGAAAGTTTCTAGGACTCTCTCCATAGTTATTAGATCAAAGCTTTTAATACAAGAATTTTAATCATTTTAAAACGAGGAAACAATTAGTTAAGATCTATCATCAAGCATTCAATAATATCAGACATTGAATATCATTTAGGCCAGCGTTGTTGTCGCTTTCAATCGTTCAATCCTTTTCGAATAATCTGGTACAGAAACGCCTATTTTTTAATGTTCTGCCTTGTGAACTAATCAGTTTCATTAAAGCAAGTAAGATTAATGTCCTACAATTCAGTTCAAGTTGCAAACATCTGCATTCCACTGGCTTGTCTTTGACTCGATGAGGCCATGTTGTTTTGTTCCGTTCCAAAAAACTGCAATCTTTCTCCAACCTGTAAAACGAAATTAAAGGCAAATTACCAACAGAAAACATCCTCTGCTGAAACAGTGATGTTGAAAGTATGCGAAAACTTATTACCTTTTACCTTCGTTAGAAAATATTTTACCTTCGTAGTCGCGACGACGTAGATTCTTGCCTTCTGCGTAGTGAACTTTCTGAGTACGATGGAGAAAGGGGTTTCCTCAGAGCGCCGCGCTCGCTCCAGCCTCCTGTTCGTCGTCATAGTGAGCTGCGTTGTGCAATCGTAAGCTCACTATTGTCAAATATGATACCCTTGGCTAGCCCATAACAAGACCAAAATTGCAAAAAAGTATACCGTTGGCTAGACTAAATGTCTGAAAAAGCACACCCTTGCCCTTGCCACATCCCCAGGCAACTTTACTATGGAAGAACAACCCCCCCACCCCCCAACCGTGCATCTTCTCTTCCCAGAATTTGTTTTTTAAAGCATCTCTCATATCTGCGCCTTTGGCATTGTTATGTATTGCATGACCATTTAACATGACAAGTCTGTCCCTAATTCTGTCTTGGCTGATGGTTTCCTCATTTCTATCATTGCATAGATTTAAAGTAGTTGAAAATGACTCTTCCTTGTTGATGCATATATTGTATAGGGCAATGCATGCAAGAAAAATGTCCTTCACAGCAGCAGGGGTAGACTTTGATTTTATGATACTGGGTTACCCAAAAAAGTGACCCATTTCATAATTTTGGATTTCTTTCCTAATAATTCTATCCAAAATGCTTTCACACCATTGTATCTACCTCAAACCAATCAAATTCATCTTTCTCCATTATTCTAATGAGCTCTAATATACCACAAAACTATAATTTGAGTCCAATTTCCTCAATAAATCATCAAGCATTTTCGTACATAGATTGTACCATTGTCTCTTCCTCTGTCAGTAGATGCACTCAATTCTTTTTTGGTGATTTCCATCAAATTGAAGTACCCATCCCCTGACCATTCAAATATTTAAGCAATAAGGGGAACAAAAACTGTTTTGATTGGCAAAATATGTTAGTAGAGATATGGCGCAAAGTCCCATATGACGGAAAGCAAGAGTAATTTGGCTAATACTGATTCCAGACGTAAGAATTCCAAATTAAATCCTCAGGTTTGCTGCTGGAAATTTTCCAAATGCAAATGGCTGGCTTCTCCATTTGAAACTTCTGTTTGAACAACAATCCGCTCATTGATATGGTACACGGCAAGTCACAAAAAATGATATTTTTCTAACCCAAAAAAATACCCTGCAATATGGTATCAAGTCAGTGCACTATTGCGGAGCTAAATACTGGAATGACATTCCTGTGGATTAGGGCTGTCCAAATAAAGATTCTAACTATTCGAATATTCGGTGCTAATTTTACCGAATATTTGGTTATTTGGCGAATAGGGGCGTGGCTAGGGCGTGTCTAGGGTGTGGCTTAAGAAAAATTCAAAATTTGTTAAATGACAATTGCCGTACAAAGCATTGATTACATAATAAGTATATCAATATATCTACAATAAAGCGAACAGTTCTCTGCATAACACAGTGTTCAAATTTTACAATTCAAGGTTTTTATTCAAGAAAACTAAGCAATAAACGTTTTCCGGTAGTAAACTACATCTTTTCTTTGTGACAATGTTTCCTGTTGCAGAAAAAACTCTCTCAGAAGGAACTGATGTAGAGGGAGCGCACAAATATCTCCTTGCAACGGCAGCAACCTTTGGGAATCTTTCTTCATTCCGCATCCACCATTGCAAAGGATTGCTGTTTGGGTGCTGTGGGGGCTCTTTGATGTAGCTCGTAAAATCATCACAGAAAGACTGTTGTTCATCAAAGTAATCTTCCCCTAGAAGAAGGGACATGGCAGACTTTTTAGCAGGTGGCTGCACCTCGTCATATGTGTTTGCGTTGTTTCTTGCTTCAACTTCATCGACAAGATTCCAAGCCTGCTCCTGGACGAGAATTTGCAGGGGCTCTTTGAGAGATTTCAGGCTTTTGTGACGTGGATCCATGCAGGCAGCCAATGCAATGATGGAATCAGCACCAAGATCTGTCAGAAATCTTCTGCTGAGATCGGCGGATACTGTGCTTTTGAAGTTTTTCATCAAGGCACTATCTGTTGGAACCAGCTTCAAAAAGTTGTTCTTCAGGCCATTGACCACAGGAAGGACACAAGAAACAGACACGTTTAGCTCACTGTGCTGCACCACTGTGCTGCAGTTAGTGACAGGCTTTCTTCCTTGGCAGCTGTTACAACGCTTCTGTCTGACAGAACGGCTTGCACGCATTGCTTCTGCTCATCAAGGCGGTGAAACATTTCGGAGACGCTGTTCCATCTTGTCTTGCATGACTGAATCAAACGATGCTTCGCCACCCTGTAACGCTCTTGTGGGGATTCCAATGCCGTGGCTGCTGACGTTGATTTCTTGAAAAATTCAACGAGTTTTCCTGATTTCTTTATCAACTCATTCACCTCTTCTATTGCGAAACCAGCATTGACAGCCAGCTGAAGTGGGCAAAGCAGGGCAAATCTTCCCAATCGTCGATCAACCTCCCAGCAGCTGCTTGATTAAAGGCATTGTGTCGAACGCAAACTCTTATTTTTCCTTCAAGATTCCAGTCAGCTTTCACAAGCTCCAACCATATGGCAAGGTTTTCTGCAGAATGACGCTCATCCAATTTGCTGCTGTCAAGAACTGCTGACTTCATTTGCCATTCTTTGGTGATGTAATGAACTGTCACGGTTACATATGATTCAGTGGCTAAAGGGGTCCATGCATCTGTTGTTATGGCTACATCACTGACGTCATTCAAGCCTTACATCTTGTTTATTCGTCGCATAATCGTTTGATGTGAAGGAACTTTGTACTCGGGTTCTAGAAAATCCAACAAATTTCGGAACCCTTTCCCCTCTACCATGTAAACTGGCATCATGTCCAAGGCAACCATCTTTGTGATTAGAGATGTAATTTTTTCTTGTCTGCCAGGATTACATTTTCTCTGTAAGGTGACAAAACTTGCCATGATTGGCTGCATTTTTGGATCCTGAATAGTCTTTGGTTGGTTTGCTCCTACCCCTGTACTGGAGATGTTCAGTTGTTGCTGTTGTTTTGGCTGAGGCTGAGTAACGGCAGGCTGCTTACTTCTCAAATGTGAAAGCATTGAGCTTGTCCCACCACAATAACTAAGAGTTTCGCAGCAAAGCTTGCATTTCACTTGCTTATCGTCCACTTTTTCAAATGACTCCCAAACAGGACTTGTCTTTTTCATCATTTTGACTTTCGATTATTCATAGATTTCGTGACTTTCGTGACAAGTTTAAGAAAATTTGATTGAAAATGCTCAAACGGCCTCTTTTTATAAGTAAACTTGGTTAGGGTTATTTTGGTAGTATGGCACAGAGAAATCCTTATATGGCAATTTGTCCATATAGGGATGTCCCAGTTAACTTTCCCATGATGATGTAAACAACTAAAACTTGCTATTGCTACATAATTGTTCTTGTTCTATATCATCACATAGTACGTCATTTACAAAAATGCCAAGCATAGTTTGCATTTAAAAATAGCAATNTGATATTTTTCTAACCCAAAAAAAATACCCTGCAATATGGTATCAAGTCAGTGCGCTATTGCGGAGCTAAATGCTGGAATGACATTCCTGTGGATATAAAGAAATCACCTTCTGCTAATATTTTTCGACGAAAACTCCAAAGCCTTCTCCTTTCAAAACCATTACCAAAGTTGATTGTAAACTTATTGAAGAGTCACTATCTGCCCATAGTTTCTCTTGTGCCTAAAATAATCAATTCCGCCCATTTAATTTACTCTGGCAATGCCATGGCTTTCGTAGGATGCAATGCAAATTTTGTGATGGATTTTGTAAATCATATCAAGTAAATCTTACACGATGCTCTTGACAAAGTATTCTTATCCTGTCGTAGTTTGATTTTAGCTAGCTTGTTTGAAATATATCTGGATTCGTAAATTTCCTATTTTTCTTCAGGACCTTCGAACATAAAATGCCCTTTCCGCAATGCACAGAAGGGCGTTGCCAAAATAAAAGAGGGCATTGTCCAAACAATTTTTTCTGGGGGCTTCGCCCCCGGACCCCCGGGAGCTTTACCCTTCAATGTGAATTAGTGCCCCTCCAATCTGAAAAACGCTCCTACAGGCCTGCTTCTTCAAATCTCAATTTTATTAAAAATATCCTGCAAAGTGAATAAGCTATGTGCAGTACTTTTTACTTGTTCTATCTGGAAAATACCAAACTCAAGAAATTTGTTTGGACATGCAACAGGCAATACATCTCTTTCGATGCTTTTTTGGTACTGGTCAAGATGATGTGTCAGTTCACCATCCAATACTTTCATTTGCGCCGCACTTATTTTTTTTTGGGGCTGCTAAATCATGATTCTGATTTTCAAGGTCCAGATATAGTTTTTCTTGGCAGCTCTTATTCACGTCACATTCACATTTCTTCACACATATGTCACAACATGGACATGCGACATTGCATCCATTCTCACTATTGAAGGATTCCGCAATTATTTTCATTAAACTTGAGGCATAAATGAGGGCTTTCATGTCATCTGAAGATCTGCTTGTGAGAAGACTGTTATAGAGAAGGAAGCATATACTTTCCTTTCCATCTCGTCCTGCCCTGCCACATTCTTGCAAATAAGATTCAAGGTTTCTTGATGGACCAAAATGAACAATTCTATTGAATCATTCACAGTCAATCCCCATACCAAACGCTGTAGTGCAAATAAGTATTCGCAAATGACTTTGCTCCTTTGTAGCCTCTGATAAAACATGCTGTTTAACCTCATCTGGAGTACCTGTATGAAACATTTCTACCATCCGATTTTTAGGATCTTTCCGTCCATGGTTGTAGAACAAATCATTTAAGCTAACCATAAATGTGCGCCACAGTGTGGCACATTGTGTCCTACTCTGACAATAAACAATTGTTCGTGCAGTGGATTCTCCTTGCTCTTTTATGTTGTTGATAAATTTTTGAAATACTTTGCGTAATGCCTTGCTTATTAATCTCTTAATAACAGAAACACATCACAAAAACTTGTTGTTGTTTCTTTATAGATTCCATTACAAGCTACCTTGCAGTTGGGAATTACAGTCTGTCTCAAATTAGATGTCACCTGGGATTTGTGACAAGGCAAAATTCCTTTACACAACCTTTCGATGATGTTATTCGCAGGCATTTGCAAGTGACATCCAATTTAAGACAGACTTTGTATTAGGATTACAATAACACAATTTTATAGCACAACTTCAATTGGCATTTCTCTCTGACAGTCGTAAAATTTGTAAGGGAATCTCTTAGAAAGGTTTAGCATAAAAAGAAGCCGATTCTCAAACCAGGTGTTAAGGTGAAAGGATGCAGGAAACACATGGTCCTGAGAATGGTTGCTATTGGATCAGAGAAGATAGATAATGTACAATCTTTCACATATCTTGTACAGGTGATAACAAACGATCCCAATGACTTTTTTAAAATTCACAGAAGAGAGAGAGCTATAGGAAAATTTTAGGGCAAGTGTAAAACGCAGATTTGCAGGTTGGTAAAACGCAGGCTTGCAGGTTGGTAAAACGCAGGTTTCAGGCCAAAGGGCTGTGGCTAGAGGCAAGGGGCCTGCTATTAGTAACCAATCATTTAAATGGGCATGCAAATAGACACAATGGTTTATAAACAAACAGAATCTAGGAAACATAATGCAAAATCACAGTATGTGATTAGGTGCTCTTGCTCAAAAGTGATGATGTTTCAGAAATAAAGTTTTGAGACAAAACAAAAGTGGAATGAATGAGTTCAGTGTTGTGTTAGCAACACTGGTTAGTGAGTGTTTTTGGGATGGCCTTAGAAGTATGGCAAACCATACTATGGCAAAACCATACATGGCAAAACCATACATGGTAAAGCACAGTATGGCAAAACAGCACACAATACGAAAAACTTGTTGGGGGCCCCTTTTGGTCGGGGGCCCATAGTTCTTGAACTAAGGTGGCCTAAACTGTGTTACGCCGAGCACAGTAGGCTATTTATAATTATATAGCTAATGATCTGATCTTTATATCAGGTCATGCATTTAAAATTCTCACTATTTTAATACTCACAAGCCCCAAGGAGTTTCAGAAAAGAAATTTGCATTGTTTACCATGTTGCCTTTTTAAATATTACACAACAACGTCTTAGGAGATCATGCCACTGTTGTGAAGAAACCACTGAATGCATTCCAGCAATATTACCTTATTTTAATTCAAACAAAACAATATGAGTCAATCTGCCAGCAAAAGTCCTTGGTTTCCATCATTCATTCCAATATTATGAATAAGAATTTTGAATATAACCAGAAGTTTAAAATAGTAGGCACCTTGCCTCTAGCCACAGCCCTTTGGCCTGGAACCTGCGTTTTACCAACCTGCAAGCCTGCGTTTTACCAACCTGCAAACCTGCGTTTTACACTTGCCGAAAATTTCACGAGCTGAAATCAGTATTGTGTGATACGCATGTCAACATACCTACAAGGCGTAAGATCCTAGAATCATGTTAGATCAAGACTTACGTATGGAACAGCTGCCTGGCTTCCAAATGAACAAGGGCTCAAAAAACTTGAATCCAGGCCTTTTCATTTGACGCGTGCGATCGCACGCGCACGCCTAGGCACACGCGCAAATTGAGTCACAAGTGCTTTTCATCGCACGCGCAAAGTGTTATTTTGATTAATTAAAGCGGTATTTTGATGTTCGACACATCCAATATCAAAGCATGCGCTTCAATAAACCGTGATAACTGACAGCTTCCATAACACTTTCGACAAAGTCCCAAGTGGCAATTCCCACAATATGAAATAATTGCGATGAAGCATAGAAGGATGGAGTCAATAATGATAATAAGTGGTAATGACAAGAACTGGTCTCCAAATCGAAAGAGAACACATCATTCAACGGGCAGTGGGAATTTATCTTTCAAAACGCCGAAAGACAAAGGTAGCCTCCCCACCAAGAAAGGTCGTTATTATTCGATACCGATGTTGAAAATGAACAGAGCAGACATTTGTCTAGCCTGATAACCAGACCCAAAACATTTGTCCTGTTGACATTGATAGTTCAAACAGGCCTTTTTGTAAAGAAAGTTCCACAAGGGCGTCCTATCGCCCTCGTAGTAAAGCTTGGAAGGGCGATCGCCCCCTTAAAATTGTCTCGTGTTGTTATTTGTTTTTACTGATAGGCAATGAAAGCTTTCAAGGTCTTGTTCTTGCAACTTGGCTGCTTCCTGTACCTTCACAAGAGAGAAGAGAGTCCACTCGAACAGGCTAAACATTTTTTCGCCACTCGAACAGGCTAAACATTTTTTCGATACAACGCTACAAGAAGATTTAATTCCATGTGTTTGTAATATTGTTCCTTGTTGCTCTATTATTTTTTTCATAAGTTAGCAAAAGGTCAAAGTAGTTTAAGCCACCACTTTCCTGTTGTCCCGTTTGATTGAGTGCGAAGCTCCAAGTCAAGGTAAATATAGGTCCAAGAAAAGTCATTAACAGATTAGAGAAGGCGATTAGACAGATTAGAGTAGCGGATGTAAGGCCCTGGAACAAAACAACCAAGTCTCAATCAAAAATTCGTCAGAAAACTTTACTCAAACTCGTAGCAGGCCTGTTCTAAGGAGCAGAGAAGGGCTGCAGAATGTTAAACTGACAACGATTTCGTAACAAAGTTAAGATAACTGTGAGTACTATTCATTTCATTGTCATAAAAAGATTCAGTTAAACTGGGAACCTCAATGAAGAAAAAGGTCTGTGTGGGTCCTCGTGTGGGTCACTCCCGGTATCGCAAAATACTGCAAAGAAATTCTTAGGGACTACTATTTCCTCTGCATTTTGCAGTTCTTTTAAGTTTCTTGTGAAAATCGTTTTGCTGAAGACATATCGAAAAACATTTAGAGTTTCGTTTGGGTTCTCTAACTCTTATTTGCTTCGCTAGTGGTCGCCTTCACAACGGGCTTTTTTCGAAAAGAAGTCGAAGAGCTATTCAGTAAAATCGTATGAAGACCGAGTGACAACTGAAGGAACAAGTTTAATTGAGGAGGGTTTCGTTTTGAGAGTCTTTTTTTAAACAAAATCCTGTTGGAGCTTCGGGCAAAATACATTTTTGCGAGGGCAGTCGATAGCCCACGTAAACAATTTTGCGCTGACGAGGGCGAGGGCGATCGCCCGCGTGAAGCGAAAAGGCCTGTATCAAACGAATCAGACACTGACGAGTCTGAGTTTACCGACGAAGAAACTTCAGAGTTTAGTACACGAAATATATTTGAATGCAGTTTATAGCCCTACAAACTCATTGACACATAAACATAACGATAATATTAATTTTACGGTAGTGTGATTATCTTTATCAATAGAGGGAGACTTGAATACCTATTTTTGTGTCACTTCTTAATTACTGTCTTGAACAACTACGCGTGCGAATCGCACGCGCAAATGAATTTGCCTGTGTGGTTTGCCGCACGCGTGTTGTTTTATTCCCGAAAAGGACTGTGAATCCTGTTGGAACCAATGCCTACGGGACATGGTGAAAGGTGGATGGAAAAGGAGACATGTTCCTGAGAATGAAGATGATGATGAGGAAGCAGAGTATGACTTCATATACACAAAACCTACCACCACTGTGGTCTAGTGGTTAAGACGCTTGCCTGGAAAGCAGGAGACCCATGGTTTGATTCCTGACCGTGGTAATTTTTAATTTTCTTGATTTTTCTGATAACTTAAACATGTTTCTGTATGCACCGAAAAAA
>REGL01000636.1:4593-26773 GCA_004194395.1 Aurelia aurita complex sp. Pacific | reverse complement strand
TATGACTTCAAAGAAACTTTAGCTAATTCTCTATAATTCTACCATTGGACTTTTCTGAAATCTTCAATGTTTTCAGAATTAGTGTTTTTCTAATTTTTCAAGAATCCAAGAAAAATTTTTCAAAAATACTTAAAACTATTGTAATTTCTAAACTGTGTGACGTAACATGAAATAATTTCGAAGAAAACCACAGTTTATGGATGTCTACAATATGGTATCAAGCAAAAGTCTGTCACTTTTCTGGTTTATGATTTAGAAATTTGATGACGTCACACCCTCAAATGAGTTGAAATGTAACATACGCTGAAATTTAAAAAAACTTCTGAAAAGTCCAACGGTAGGATTAAAGATAAGTAACTGAAGTTTCTTTCAAGCCACTCAGTCAGAAGAAATAGAGCACAGAATTTTAGACCCACCTTTTTATGCAGAGTTAAAGATTTGGAAGCTATGCTGATCAAGGGTGCCTACCTTTTAGGAAATGTGTTTATTCCCAGTACTGTAGAGTAATTGTTGTCCTGTGACCCAGTACAGAGAGTGTCCCAAAACTTTACCATGACCCAGAAGTACACAGAGTCAGTCCTCTCAAGCCTCAACCTGCATTTAGTTTCTTTTGAAAGGATTGAATGCAATTGAAGAAAATGTCAGTACTGGAAGAAATTCTTAGTTTTTACCTGTATGAAGGGTAATGTGTATTCTATTGACCTGTAGGGGCCAAGAAGGTCTCCTTTGCATGACCCACAGGGAGATAGAATAGACTTGGAGCAAGTCTAATCAGACTCACAAAATAGTCCTAGATATTGCAACAACAACAACAGCAACAATAACGACAGTGAAAATAGATATCAATAACTATGAAGTTGTAATCAGTTTAGCTTTTGATAGGATAGCCTGTGTGCAGATTTACTTTCCACTGCGAAGGAGAGCCAAGGCCTCATAGGCTCTCCTTCGCAGTGGAAAGTAAAGTCTGCACGCAGGCTATTGATAGGATTGATTCGTTACACAGTGATCCAGATTGTCAAAATTATGGAATAAATGCCAAAACACAAAACGTTGGAAATGCAAAACCTTTCACACCTATCATAGAGAGGACACTTTGAGGTATTCAGAACAAAAATCCGTATAGAAATCGGACCAACTACTGCAGAGAAATTGCACTTTTAAGTTGACAAAAATTGCCAAGCCATGTTTTTGTTCACCGGTTTAATTCGTTCTAAATGGAGAATCTCCATGTTCTAAAGTTTAGAATGTGGACAAGGTCCATGCGAGATGATCATCTGTGCCACCTGGTGATTTAGAATATAGACAAGTCACTATGTTATAACCATCTCGCAATTTGGGAGTATAGAACACAATTTGGGAGCGGAGAACACATTCCCACCCTGTTGTCCCTGCTCCCCGTGGGCTTCGTTGGGGGTCCGTTGCTGCAGTGAAACCATAGAAATATTGAAACGTGGTTGATGAGGAGACGTTGATTAGCCTAGTAACAAACTTTGGTGGAATACGCCGAAACGAAAGCAGTTTTACCTTATTGAAGGTTCGTTTAGAAGTTTTTTTATGTCATTCGTATTATTGGTAGAGATGAGATTTTAGTAGGGCCTGTGGTGGAATAGATAGACCAGGTAGGTACAACAAGGCCTATCCTAACGCGTTAGGCCTAGCTTCAGGCCTCTAAAAACTAAAAGGCTTCCTCTCAGTCCACTGTGCGTGGCGCGGAAAATTCACGGTGCTCGTCTTTATCTTTCGCATGCAAATTTGCATCTTCAGGATTGTTAGCTTAAACTTATCTTGAGCACACTGCATAGTAATATATCAGAGTAACCTGACTCAGTTTGCTGTTTGTTTCCATTAATTAGTAGTGGCTCTATTTTATGAACTACATAAAGATTTGAATAGGCTGGTTGGCCCCCCTCTGTCTGTTGGCCCAGGCCTACCTACTACTACAGGCTATTATAATGGCATAATACAAATTATAATGGCATAATAATACCATTAATTTGCTATTTATGTCAAAAACTTGGCAAGCAGAGGCATGCACGAGTTGTGAAGGTGTTTTGTTATGGCACAGTCAGTGGTGTAATCCTGACTTTGCAATTGCTGTAAGAACAATATGCCTATGGCAGACAGTTGTTTTTGACTTGTTTTTGTTGTTTTATTTAACCCTAAACCAGGCTTTTTGAAACTTTGGGGACCCCCTCTTTATTCATAGGACCTTCAATGCTAGAGACTTGAAACTTGGAAAAAGTACCAAACGCAATAAGAAACACAGGAGGACATCATTTGTTTTTGTTTATCGCTTTTTCTTCATTAAATGCATTACGTTTTAAACTCAACACCAATACTTAAAATGACTTCAGCAGAGTATTTGGGTGGAGATTAGGAGTATTAAGACCTGTTTACAATCTAGCAAATACTGGTCATGTCCTTCCACAAAGGATGCCAAGCTAGCAGAACTTTGCAGAAAAACATATTTTGTCTGGTTGAAATGTTTATTGTACACATTATGCATATATACAGTAATTATCCTCTTTGCTCATCTAGATCATGGATCCAAGCCGAAGTGAGAGATATCTAATTATAACCGATGCACAAAAAGAAGTCTTGGTTAATTATTTCAATGACGGGATGACCTCAACCATGGATGGTGACAAAATCAACAGTGCAGCTGAGACAACTGGGCTAACAACACAAAGAATCAAAGTAGGTCTTTTTAAATAGATTGCTGAGTGATTTTTCAGAAAGCTGTTTATTTACATCATGAATTAAAACCCAATGGGAGTGCATGCTAAAATATGCAGGTATTTACCTGGCCAATCCTGTTCGGCATGCTATCACTCAGTGAAAGTCTTTAGGATTTTCCCCAGAAGAGCTAGACCCCTGTCTAGAGTCAATCCCCTGGTTTTTGACAGGTTTTGGAACCAGCTGTTTCATTAAAGGTCCTTCTATTTTGGCTGGTTACAATGTTGATGAAAATAGGAAAAATAAAATGGTGATGTAGCCTAGCCACAACAACGTTGTTTATCACCTCATTTCTGTTGATTATTCTATCTTGTGTAACATATTTTCTTTGAGGTAACTTATTTGGGTCACCAGGTACAGTATGCCCCGTGCCATTGTGTCTTACTTCATAGAAGTATGCAACAATGCAATAAATATGCAATGAATATTTTTTCCATCTATTTTTGAAAGTATGTTGCTGCAGACAACAAAGAAATAGATTGAAAATTGACAAACTGACAAACAAGGGAATTTAGAATTGATACTTTCAAAGATGACTGCTATGCACACATTTTAATTCATTCCTTTCTTCCTTTTGGCCAGCTGAAGCTTCAAGCCTGTCAATTGTGACTCCATCGAAAAGTCTCTCAAATTGTTTCAATTACTCTGATCAAATTGTTCTGAATTATTCTTATCATAATGTGAAGAATTCTTGAAAATTCTTAAAGGGGCTCAGTCTCAATTCTGGTCAAAAAGGTGATTTTGAATTTTTGATGGGCAATATCACACAGACGTATACCTTTTCTTCGAAAATGAAAGAATCATTTTGAAGATGGATCTTTGTACTTCACAGAGAAAAAATCCAAACATTCATATCTCGTATAATTGCTTGGATACAAGTGGACTTTTAACAAGCATTTTTAACAAGCATTGATACTGTTTTTATTTAAGAAATGGGTCGGAAATCAAAGAGCGAAGGAAAGAAAGAGAGCACACCAGAATCTTGTGGATGGGGATCAGGATGTGGTTCCACATAAAAGAGTGAAAGGAGAGCGCAAAGTTGCAGCCAGGAGTTTGTTTAAAGGCATTTGTCAAAAGAAGGTATGTTTACTTAAAAAGCCTCCAATTTTACATATCACAATCTACACTCTGCTGCAGTCAAATTCACAGGTTTAATCTCTTCAACAAATAGAAATGCAATTAGTATAGGGTTAAAGATATGACATTGAATATTTGAAAGGGTACAGATGACTGATGCTTTTGTCTGACTTATGAAAAAAGAGCTTTGGGTCTTACAAAGGAGAAAAGGCCAATAAAAACACTTTGCCTTCCGTAAGTCCCCGCTTAAACTTCAACAAGACACTCTGTAATTATCGCTGAGTGGCATTATTGCCAATAGGTACAGAATTGTGTAGAATTTGACTTTCATCTATCATATAAAAGATTTATCTGGATGAAAGAAAGATTTATACCAACACAAATACAGTGTAGTGATGTAATATATCATGTACAATGATCACTGACTTCAGAGCTATTGCAATTTACTGTAAAACTCAATTGACTGATATTGTATCTTTTGACAGGAAAATTGATTGGATTTAAAAACAATGCTGAAAGGAACACATTTTTGCTAATGAATGGGAGAAGGTTGATGGTGAGAAACGAAAAGAAATGGAATCAGAGGCTGCTCGCATAAATGAGAACCGTGCAAATGAAATGAATGATGAGGAAAAAATGAGCGCAATAAAGCTGCACAAAAAGAAGCTGCTAAGAGAGGTTAGCTACAAAATTTTGAAAGAATTCAGAGCACTTTCAGTTTATATAGTGCTGAAAGAAGATGTTGTTCTGCATAAGGTGCAGCCATCAGTTCCTTAGATGGAACATCCTGACTTTGTCGTAAATTAAATCTACAGTAAATGTGACTGTTCTGAAATATGCAGACATTAGTTTGTGTGCTGTCAAAATGCTTCTTTGAGGTATTTCTTCAATTGTGATTTTCAATGGCAAAGTCTCAGTTCTGTCCATGAGAAATTCCACAATATAGCTGCAGAGAAATCTTCATGCTGAAATTATGGTAACACACAGTCAGTAAACATTCTAAATTCAACATGAAAGGAACGAGTTCACTTATAGGTTTATCACGCTCTTTATTGATTTAAAGTGAATGACTTGAGCTGTGAGGTGCAGTCTACAAGTAGGGCAAAGAAAAGCCATAATATCTCATTTTTTAGGTAGAGGACATTTAAAAAAACTTTAGAGATTTGATTGTAACTATAAACTCAATTTTAATTTTTTTCTAAGATCTTTTATGTTTTTAACAGGGCCCTTATTGACTACAGCACTTTTGTAGCTGAAAAGGTAACCCTGTATAAATAACTGTATAATTGTTATTATGTTTCTTTGATGTGCCTTTCTTTGGCATTTGTCAGAATATGATAGGCTATTCTAAAGCCTGTATTTGAAATCTCCTCTTTTAACTCAGTGTTTTCACTTTGTCATTTTTCATATAGATATCTATCCTGGAGAGCTTTGGAGTGGAAACAACTATTGTAATGCTGCATGGTGACCAAATCTCAAACTTTGGATCAGAGAAAGGTCTTGCCTTCTTGGATGCACACCCATCATTCAACATGGAAATCCAAAGATATTATGGTATTTATGATTTTATTGATTAAACAGAAATCATCTCTTGGTTATCTCTCCTGTCAATGAATTGATGTGTTCAATGCCATAACATTTTTGTTGACATTTAGAAAATGAGTACTGCCTAGATTGATATGAAAAATGTCAGGTGAGAAAACTTTCAGACAATCTGGGAGTGTACAACAGTTTTTGGAGTGTAACTTTTGTGTTTGTCAGGAATAGAAGGAAAGAAATGCATCAGATCAAAGTAGCTGCTAATTATTTGTAAAATGTTGAATGTACTTTAAAACAACATTATTTTGTTCTATCTTTATCAAATCCTTATTATTAGTTGAAGGAGCTCATACTCAATAGAATTAAATTTACACACTCTTCATGTTTGGTTTGTCTGAATGTTTCTTCCTAACATTTTTCTGCTGATCTTGATAAAAGATGATGCTTGAAACTTTATTTGGTAATTGTAGCACATCCAGATTGGTTTTAGTTGACAAGTAAAGTTGTTTCATGGATCACTTTAATGTACATCATTCATTCTACAACTAAAACAAATATTGAGGTTTTTTTTAGATTCACTTCATTTCATGTTTAATTTAGTTAACTAAAGGAGAGGGTAGCACTTCAGCGGAAGTGCTGATTTTCAAGAGGCCCTCCTATAAAATAGAACTAAACTAAATTACAAAAATTGATTCAAAGACATGTTTTGTGATATCCAGCCAATAGGCAATTACGCTAATGATGGTGGTGATGAACTTTTTACCAAGATGCATTTAACGGTTTTATAGGAATTCAATTAAAGAACGCAGTGCATCTTGGTAAAAAGTTCCTCTCCACCGTCTTTAGCGTAATTGTCTATTACAAATTTACAAACTAGAGAAGTACTTTTGATATACGCATAGACTGGTGCAATATGTGTTGAACACAGTGATGGTTAAACTTTGCACATGATAGTTCCAAACGAATAAAATGTCATTTATAGATTATACAGTAGCTACCAGTAAATATTTCAATTCCATGGTACATTAGGTCATGCATTGCAACCAATCCATACAGTTATCTTGGTCAAAGATGTGTTAGAGTTGAGGAATGGAAAAAGCATTGAGTTGAAATACTGGATGTCCCAAAATGAGAGAAAAAATTTGATTATGAGAGAAAAGTTTTGAATATGAGAGAAAAGTTTTGAATATGGCAGTTTCTCTTCATTTGAGTTGCATACTAGACATGAACAGGAAATGTTAGAGCTCATAACTCCATTTTCAGATCACTAATTCTTCCCAAGATATACCAAACTGTAAGTTGAAATATCAAGCATGTAACTAGGATGAATAGAAATTTCTAGACTCAATGGTTTTTGCTCTGCATTCAATCAAATGCCGGAATTTTTTTTTTAACACCCGGTAGTTAGCTTGCTGAAATAGGCAACTCCTACCCATAGTTATTTGCCATTTAGTAAGAAAATGACTTTTTCAAGAAAGGTAGCATTATTAGACAACTGCACTAGATTCATTGCAAGCATGAAATTGAATCTGACAAATTGATCATCCCCAATTGAGCTTTTCTTCCAAGCAGCATATTTTTAACAAATAATTTGTGAGATGGATCACAGCCACAAGAATTAACAAATGCCAAAGGTTTTCCTTCATACTGAACCAGGATAATAGTCATCTGAAGACTTCAATTTTTCAAATAGCCTACATCGATCAGCTACAAATGAGTTTCAAATTGTGGTTTATATATATGTTTCTTTCTTTAGACGTTACGGAGAATGAAAAGCAGTACACTTACAAGGACCTACAAGTTCTTTTCAACAGATCATATGGTGAGTGGTTCTTAGCTGGTTCTGGTACATTTGCTGGCCCTGGTTCCCAGTGTACATATATGAAGTATTTTGTTCTTGCTACTAAAATTCTTCACATACCTATATCAAAGCTGCTCCGATAATTTCATTAAAGTAATGACTATAATCGCGAATAAGAATTTAGATACCATTGTTTTATTCTTAAATTGTTCTTGTCATTAGACTTCATGCAACCCTTTATCAGATCAGCCTATTTAGTCTGTTTTGTTGTTGAATTTTCTCTTCAGTTACCAGTGGTAGACAAAATATTTGCCTTCCTGTGAAGCAATGCTAAGCAAAATTCTTCCTTCCATTGTTTCATTAAGTTTCTCTCTTGCCGGATTTCTGTTGAACTCTTGCACAACACACATTTCAGTTTTCTTGGGTCATGTTCAGAGTCACTCGGAATAATCATGTTTCAGGAAGCAAACAAGTTGATTCCTTTACAATTTATTAAGCTTAACGCACACTTCTTTCCTCCCTTCATCGTTTAGTTCACTCCTTCTATTCCTTTTTCTTCCTGTCCTCTGTTTTCTTCCTTCCAGACAAACTAGCTTCCTGCGAAGCGGCTTCGCGCATCTTTTCCACAGCTGCCAGTTACATATATATGAATCGAATTTGTTCTTAAACTATAAACAGAGCCGCTAGCTTTGCATGCGTATCTACTGTATATACCTGCAAAAGTAATTTTGTACCCATATTTATTCTTGCAGCGAGGGCAATTAAATGTGAAAATGCACGAGTGCCATATCTGAAGGGAAATTTCGTTATAGAAGGCTTGCCTGACAGCGTTGCTTGGAGAAAAATGGATGGCTCTATTAAGAAGCCAACTGACTATGGCCAAAAACAAATCAACGAGATTATGGCGAATAAAGATCAAGTCAAATTTACAATCGATAGTACGTTGGAAGCTGGTACCAATATTAGAAGCCAGAGTCCCGGGCTAGAGCCAGAGCAAAGGAATGAAATCAATGAAGTGAGGGAACAGCCATCAGTTCCAACGTGCATCTTGAAGCTGGTTTCAACAGAGGTTGCAGAGAGAGCAATGAATGACGGTGCACAAATCAACGAAGACGAGGTAGACGTTCTGGTCCAGATACGGGAGGACGAAGCTGAAGCCTTGTTGCCAGATTTTGGACACCTGTTCACGGAAGATGCCAAAAATGCAATCACAAACAATAGTTCATTCGGGAGAGGGGTCATCTTTCCAGTCTATACAAAGAACAAGCGACAATTTTGAGTTTTTCATTACGATGGTATTGTCTCACAAATCGAAAACGCACCGTTAGAGGCTACCATTCCTGGAAGATGGTTAGACCATGAACGTGGACCCAACTTCAAAGTCCTACCAGAAACAACTTCGATTAAAAAGATTAACATAATTTGCAATAAAGATGGAAACATGCTTTCAATCGACCACTGTCTCCAAGATAATACTGAGACTGTCAAAGTAGAGAAAGCGTTTTTGAAGACAATTAAAGACACCTTAAAGTCTATGTAGCTTGTTACACATTTTTGTCCTGTTAATGAAGCTCATGGGGGAAATGACAACCAAGAGAAATTGAAATCATCCCAGAAATATTGGGTGTCCCGGAAAAATTGTTTGACATTTGATCAAATGTCAAAAAATAACGATAAAATGTACAGGCTCATGGTTAAATAAGCCTCTTCCTAAGATTCTATATTAATTTTAGACGCCAGAATCTTGTGAATCCGCTAAGAATTCACGGAGCTACAAGCTTTTGAAGTACAAGTTTGTGCGAATGCTGAAACCAGACGCCCCTAACTGACCTGTTTCCCAAAAAGACGTCCTAAAATCGAGGTAAAAGAAAACTGTCCAATTTTTTACCTCTCGTCGATATCAGAGCAAACCAAATAGGACTTCCAAAGTTATTTAATTCTTGTAACCGTTGCCAAAATTTACTTAAGAATGCAATTATCTAAAAACATGGAATAAAAACTTAATCGATGAGAGACAGGAAAATTCCAAATTCTGCTGAACAGGATTCCTCCAAGCATCCATAACTTTTATTCAATGTTATAGAAAGCTAGTTTGTCGAAATTGCTTTTGAAATTCCATTTGATTTACTTTCAATAAAAGAGATTCTACTTTCACAAAATGTGCAATTTAGGGGCGTCTAGTTTCAGCTTTCGCACTAAGTTGAACTTTGAAAGCTTATAATTTTGTGAAAATTTATCCGATTTGCTAGCTTCTGGTGTCTAAAATTGATTTAAAATCTCACTGATATTGTTATCTTACCATGAAGCCCGTTCAGTATTTCGTTATTTTTAATATGTAATCAAACGTCGAACAATTTTTTGGGACACCCTGTAGCGAGCATTCTATTTGTTACGTCCGTTCATTAGAACAATTTGGGGATCATCCCAACTGATCGGCTATTATGTAGCCAAATATTGCCAAAAGTAAATTTCATCGGCATTCTAGCATTCGACTGTTTTTAGTTTGGAAGTCGGTTATTAACTAGGAACAGCCGAATATTAGCTGAAAAGAGCAGTTTCAGATCCAGATTCGTTTTCGTGGTTGTACTCGTGCATGTTTTCATACAGCACGATTATGCCCTGCCATTGGAAATTCAATGTGAAAAAGAAACTAGAGCACACGGTTGAAAGTGGACTTGTCCAAGACCAATTAACATGCAAACTTGTTTAACTAAATGAATGGAAAATCTTTGGCAGTTTCTGGAATTTTGTATAAGTCGGGGGGGGGGCTTAATAGAGAGGGGACTTAGTTTAACTTATGGCTTTGAGGGAAGGGGCTCATCAGATGGGGGCTTTATAGATAGGGGCTAAATAGAGCTTGACGGTATTTTCCTGGAGGCTTTTTCCATTCAATCAAATTTTTCAAGTGGGTGAATCCATTGATTTTCATCATTGCTTAATATTATTCATTGTGTGGATTATATCATGTGGTATTGCTTATAATATATCAATAATCTTTAACAGTCATATCGTGTATCAATAACTTGTTAAAGATGTTTCTCTCTGCAACATAAATTTTTAACGACCAACTCTTTAGTTCTTATTGTTATTGTTTTTTAGTTTTTGTTAACTTCGGCAAACATAATCAAGTATGTTAACAGAATGTCCTTTGATTTCTGCCGTCTCTTATCAAACTTGAAATTAAATCTGATTACCAAAAATGAAAACTTAGACATATTTTCACATTTACAACAACTCCTTTTCATTGATTTTCCGCAAAGTACCAAAAGTGGCATGATATTCAGAAGTTATAATGAAAACGAGACTGGGTTACGCAAAATGATAGCTTTGACATATTTTCAAATTTATAGCAACTCCTTTTCATTGATTTTCCGCAAAGTACTAAAAGGTCGCATGATGTTCAGAAGTTAGAATGAAAACTAGACTGGGTTACGCAAAATGATAACTTTGACATATTTTCACATTTATAACAACTCCTTTTCATTGATTTTCCGCAAAGTACCAAAAAGTCGCATGATATTCAGAAGTTAGAATGAAAACGAGACTGGGTTACGCAAAATGATAACTTTGACATATTTTCAAATTTATAACAACTCCTTTTCATTGATTTTCCGCAAAGTACCAAAAAGTCGCATGATATTCAGAAGTTATTATGAAAACGAGACTGGGTTACGGAAAATGATAGCTTTGACATATTTTCAAATTTATAACAAGTCCTTTTCATTGATTTTGTGTAAAGTACCAAAAAGTCGCAAGATATTCAGAAGTTAGAATGAAAACGAGACTGGGTTACGCAAAATGATAACTTTGACATATTTTCAAATTTATAACAACTCCTTTTCATTGATTTTGTGTAAAGTACCAAAAAGTCGCATGATATGTAGAAGTTAGAGTGAAAACGAGACTGGGTTACGCAAAATGATAACTTTGACATATTTTCAAATTTATAACAAGTCTTTTTCATTGATTTTGTGTAAAGTACCAAAAAAGTCGCATGATATTCAGAAGTTAGAATGAAAACGAGACTGGGTTACGCAAAATGATAACTTTGACATATTTTCAAATTTATAACAACTCCTTTTCATTGATTTTGTGTAAAGTACCAAAAAGTCGCATGATATGTAGAAGTTAGAGTGAAAACGAGACTGGGTTACGCAAAATGATAACTTTGACATATTTTCAAATTTATAACAAGTCTTTTTCATTGATTTTGTGTAAAGTACCAAAAAAGTCGCATGATATTCAGAAGTTAGAATGAAAACGAGACTGGGTTACGCAAAATGATAACTTTGACATATTTTCAAATTTATAACAACTCCTTTTCATTGATTTTGTGTAAAGTACCAAAAAGTCGCATGATATGTAGAAGTTAGAGTGAAAACGAGACTGGGTTACGCAAAATGATAACTTTGACATATTTTCAAATTTATAACAAGTCTTTTTCATTGATTTTGTGTAAAGTACCAAAAAAGTCGCATGATATTCAGAAGTTAGAATGAAAACGAGACTGGGTTACGCAAAATGATAACTTTGACATATTTTCAAATTTATAACAACTCCTTTTCATTGATTTTGTGTAAAGTACCAAAAAGTCGCATGATATGTAGAAGTTAGAGTGAAAACGAGACTGGGTTACGCAAAATGATAACTTTGACATATTTTCAAATTTATAACAAGTCCTTTTCATTGATTTTGTGTAAAGTACCAAAAAGTCGCATGATATGTAGAAGTTAGAATGAAAACGAGACTGGGTTACGCAAAATGATAACTTTGACATATTTTCAAATTTATAACAACTCCTTTTCATTGATTTTGTGTAAAGTACCAAAAAGTCGCATGATATGTAGAAGTTAGAGTGAAAACGAGACTGGGTTACGCAAAATGATAACTTTGACATATTTTCAAATTTATAACAAGTCTTTTTCATTGATTTTGTGTAAAGTACCAAAAAGTCGCATGATATGTAGAAGTTAGAGTGAAAACGAGACTGGGTTACGCAAAATGATAACTTTGACATATTTTCAAATTTATAACAAGTCCTTTTCATTGATTTTGTGTAAAGTACCAAAAAGTTGCATGATATTCAGAAGTTAGAATGGAAACGAGACTGGGTTACGCAAAATGATAACTTTGACATATTTTCAAATTTACAACAACTCCTTTTCAATATATTAAATGATTAAGTGACATATTTTTACATTATGACAAAACAGATACAGGGCGAAGAATACCATGAATCAACAAAAATCTTCTTTGGCAGAATTGCGTTTTAGTCATTTTTATCGTCTATGTATTCAGCCTCAGACTCTGATTCTGAAGAGCTCGGATCGCTTTCAGCATAGCTTGGGTCACACCGTCGTTCATACCATACTCTTTCTATGTAATCTGCCTCTGGTTCGACAAATGAGGTTGGCATACCAATATTAAACTGATCATATGCTTCTTTCTCATCAAACACTTTCTTTGTTAGAGTCATGCAGTGCGAGATCAACAGTGATGATAGTCCGAGGGAAAATCTGTCTCCTTCTGTTTGCAGCAACTCAACTTTTTCCATAATTCGATCTATCATTGCTGTTTTAAATTTCAGGAGTCTTGTGCATTCCGTTTTCAGCATTTCCTCTTCCTCGGCACAGCGTTTTTCTAGTTCTTTAAGGTCTATTATTTTCTTCTTGACTGCAAAAGGTATTTTGGTTGCATCTGACAACAGAGATGCCAGGTCACCATAGATGCTTGATTTGATATCTTTTGCATCATCAAACGAAACCTGTTTCACTGGGACGGAGACATGTTCTTTCAAAACTGACAGTCTTGCGTTGTACTTTGATATGGCACCTTTCATCCTCTTTGTGTGCTTTCCTAATTTTCTTGACAGTCGTATTGCCTGTTTTTGTCCATCTGGAAGAAGAAATACAATATCTAATCAATTTCTTCTTTAACATTCATTCACTCAGACATGAATCCAACCTTGGATGTGCTTAATAATAGAACAGCAAGAATCGTTGCAAAACACACCATTTCTCAGGGGATTTGGTTACACGCGATGATCTTACTCTCAGTGATACAGTGATGAACTGTAGGCGTAGTGATATCTTGCCAATTAATAATCAGCGAAAAATCATGTCAGCCACATAAATTAGCCACGAAGTTGAATTTAGTCAGGTGCGGCAAAGGGAGCTACAGATGAATGACGCGGCACCACTTGCATTGACATAAACGGGTTTGCTCCTTTTCCTAATCGAAAACTAAATAACAGAGATTCTACAAAAGAAAAGAGAATACTAACGTGAATACTTCTCTTTTAGCAAAATTTGCATGTGACGTTCCACAGCCATTGAATGCAACTGCTCCAGAAAAGATTCATTCTTGGCAATTTCTGCAGTACTTATTGCTTCAATAAACGTTGGATCTTTTATTTTCCACCTTTTAGTAACATTCATTTTCTTCTCGAAGGCCTTTAACTTTTCTGCTGAGCTGCAAAGGAGTGCAGAAAATTTCTAAGCATTCAAACAATTTTAAAAGCATGTTAAATTCCCCATGTTAACAATTCATGCAAGTAACAGACCCTCAAATACATTTGAGCCTGCTTGAATATAACTTTTTCATGATATATGCAGCTTTTTCATCAGTGATGGACACGTTGCCAAATATTGGGGGCGAAGCTATTGTTTCAGTTAAAAATCATTGTTCATTTCTATTGTTTTCGAACAGAAGCTGCTTGTTCTAGCCAACACTGGGGGCGCCCCCCCCCCTCCCAAGTGTCCGCCACTGATTTCCATGCGTATTCTGGACAAGAATGCATGTGTTTCTTCATTCGTAAAATAAACATTTTCCATTTTTGTACTGATTTTTTTCAAATAATAAATTGTGCAGCTTGAAACTCAAAGCAGGCAATTTACACTCAAAGCAAAAACGTTTTTTGCATTCGTGAAATATAAGTACCTTTTTGCATTTGCAATTATTGTCTTTGAATGATCATCATCGTCAACTAGTCCAGAGCTTGCAAGTGCGTTTCTACGACAAAAGGAAGTCATAAAATAAGATTTTGATGCATTGTGCTAATGGTAACTGAACAAGAGCATTATTTGTTTGGTAGTCGATAGTCAAGTAAGTCTTATTGCCATTGGGGAATAAATCTTCTATTGCCTCTTATTGTTTCACATCAAAATTTTATAACACAGAAATTTACTCACCTAAACAGGAAATGGTTCCAAAGAGAACAGCNTTCATTTTCTTCTCGAAGGCCTTTAACTTTTCTGCTGAGCTGCAAAGGAGTGCAGAAAATTTCTAAGCATTCAAACAATTTTAAAAGCATGTTAAATTCCCCATGTTAACAATTCATGCAAGTAACAGACCCTCAAATACATTTGAGCCTGCTTGAATATAACTTTTTCATGATATATGCAGCTTTTTCATCAGTGATGGACACGTTGCCAAATATTGGGGGCGAAGCTATTGTTTCAGTTAAAAATCATTGTTCATTTCTATTGTTTTCGAACAGAAGCTGCTTGTTCTAGCCAACACTGGGGGCGCCCCCCCCCCTCCCAAGTGTCCGCCACTGATTTCCATGCGTATTCTGGACAAGAATGCATGTGTTTCTTCATTCGTAAAATAAACATTTTCCATTTTTGTACTGATTTTTTTCAAATAATAAATTGTGCAGCTTGAAACTCAAAGCAGGCAATTTACACTCAAAGCAAAAACGTTTTTTGCATTCGTGAAATATAAGTACCTTTTTGCATTTGCAATTATTGTCTTTGAATGATCATCATCGTCAACTAGTCCAGAGCTTGCAAGTGCGTTTCTACGACAAAAGGAAGTCATAAAATAAGATTTTGATGCATTGTGCTAATGGTAACTGAACAAGAGCATTATTTGTTTGGTAGTCGATAGTCAAGTAAGTCTTATTGCCATTGGGGAATAAATCTTCTATTGCCTCTTATTGTTTCACATCAAAATTTTATAACACAGAAATTTACTCACCTAAACAGGAAATGGTTCCAAAGGAGAACAGCATATTCGGCTTCCCATCCAGCTTCTTTTTCTTGCAATGCTAAAAAAGAAATGCACATGAATAAACACAAATCTTCCTTCAGATCAACTTTTATTTCTTGGTGCAATACATAATTTGTTACAAGTTCCACTTGAAACTGCGGAAGCAGGATGAATATCAACGAAGTATTTTTGACAAAAAGTAGGCGAAAAGAATGTTTGCTACAAAGGTCTATATTGAGATGGTTCTAAAAGGAAAATAACGCAATTTTGAAACAAGGCATCGTAATAAATTTTGCACATTTAATCAAATTGTGGACTTTGTTGTCTAGCGGTCATGGTATAAGATACAGTTGGTCTGATAATAGCTTGGAGGAGCAATGTCATAATCTAGCAAAGGCATCACTATACTAGTATGAAATAAATTTGGGATAAAAATGATGGTGTACATTATGAAAGCAAAACAGATGCAACTACCTTTGGATTTTCTAGAAACAATCTGCAGCTCCTCCTGCATCCACTGAGATACGATTTCATTGTTGATACTTAAACTGCTTGCCTCTGCAAGAACAAGATCATTTGGCATTACTTTCAAAACCTGCTGATTATTCCAGAAGCTGGCATACAAAATTAAATGGAATAGGAAAGATTCCTTTTTATTTCAAGTAAGAAGGATGTGAAACACAGTCAAAACATGATATTTCTAGATGAATGATATGACTTAATAAACATGCAAGAATTGACAAAATCCTTTGATTAAATGGTACTTTTAATTTTTTTACACAAATAGGATCGTGCCAAAATGTTTTGACTAAGTTTTCCTTTGTAAAATTTCTTTTATAAGCAGTGCTGCTTCCCCCGCCATTTTTCAAGTAGAATGAATGACTCACTTACCTGGTGTCGAATTTATTGTTTGTTCTAAATCTGATACTGTTTTGCTTTTTAGCTCCTTTGCTCTTTTAAATGAACGGATGATAGCTTTCCCTGCAATGAAAACGCATTTTTGTACCAAAAGTTTAAAGTATCATTCTCTAACTGTTTATAGTCTATTTTGCGTTTGAATCTGAAACGAGACATTCATGAATAAAGGTACCCGTGAGTAGCTCTAACTCCAAGTAAAGCTTTTCCATGTCTGTGGTATTCCTTAAGTCATTGGCTCTCTGATATTTAGCAGAAAATATCTTATTCATTTCTTGTCAGCAGCAACTATGATACGATATATATTATATATCGATGGTTAGCTGTCCATTGACTCACCTTGATTACTCAGCATTCTTCTGGCATAGTGAAGCAATGCCTCACTTAATATGTCAGTCCTTCTGTTTGGTTTCATTTCTTTGGTCATGTACGAGAACTTACGAAGATAGGACCACAATCTCTCTATTCCCTCACCATCGGTTAAGCCAAGGCCAGGACCACGGCGTGGTGAATACAGAACCTGCATGAAGAAGAAACTTTTAACTCTTAAAAAGCATTTGATGATTATGCTAAAGATAGCAACAAGGAGCTTTTTCGCAAGATACACTGCGTTTTTTATCCAATACCTATAAAATGATTTTAGATTCATAATTTGAATCCAATGCACCTTGGTAAAGAGTTTCTCGCCACCATCTTTGGTGCAATAGTCTATTGGGAGAAGCTATTTTGCGCAAAGAAAGGCGATTTCTTAATTCTAATCAACCACAAGAACTATGCCTCCATCAGATTGAAACTTATGACATGCAAAAATGCACATATTAAATTGGCTCACCATTACCATTTACACCTACCTGGCTAACGCCCTGCCAACAGATTAATTTATAGTTTAAGGGACATGGAAGAAGGATGAAATACAAACCTGACACTTGGCTTTGTGAACAAATGCATGAAAAATTGGAATTCCAAACTGTATGTTGTCAAGAACATCTTCCAACCCATAGTCTTTGTTTTTCTGTAAGAGATTGCAAGATGTCATTAAAAAAATGATGGTTTAGCTTTTTCCTGAAAAGATCTTCTACTTAATTTCACATTGGGTCTCTGTCTCATACAACAATTTGATATAAAACAATGAGACTTTACGATTTTGTTTATCGAAGCATGCAAACACTGACCACTCTGAGGCTTGCACCCACACAACCGATAAAATGCCACGTTCTTCAAAGCTGCGTTGCAAATTGTGCATGATTCTGCCAATGGTAGTCATCAACATACCAAATTAACAAATTACATAGCTTGCATCAACCTAGTTCATATATTTATATCCAGCCCAAATCAGATCTAACAAAGCAAGGAAGTTGAATTTTCTAAATTATGATATCCACTTAAATTCTCGAAAGGAAGAGAAACTTTCATAGGAAGACCTCAATTAAAAGTACATGCCTGCAAATGTGTCTCCAATATGCAAGCAATGTCATACATGCATTTCAATTGCACTCCAGGCGAATTTCTGTAAGGTTCCACCATCCTTTTCAGCTCATAAATAGCATAGGCAATTCTAAAAAATTGGAATTGGACTTATTCATTTGAATAAAGGAAAGGGAGATGGCTTTGCACTATTCGAAGGAAGTTATCACAAAATCAACACATAAAACAATATAGTTAAATATTGTATTTTTATGTTTCTTAAGTACTAGAGGAACACAATGCACGTTGTCATACCAAATACTTAAGGTCCAACAGAATAGCGATTAAACACACTCAATAACTAAGGAGACTTACAGTGGCTTCAAGTAATGTGTCAAAAGTATGCAAATCATAAAATTGATCAAGACATACCTTTCACCATGCTTGAGACTAATGAATCCTTTAGGATGGCCATGCCGACATATACGGCCTAAAACTGCTTTTTCGTCATACTTTGCATTTCGTCCCTTTGATCTAATTGAATCAGTTATTTCTCCTGCTTTGTACTGATTACATGGCTGAAAGTAAGAACATTCTTTTTCAAATTCAAGACAAACAGGCGACATGAAAACAATTAAAAATGTCTGATTCCCTTCCATCCTTGCATACAACAAGTTGTGTTGACAAATGAACTATATGGACACAAAAACCCATGTATTCTCTGTAAAACCAACTAAACTATAAGTGAAACTGTTTGCTCGTATCATCATGACAATTTCATTTCTGTACAACCAGTGTAGTTGTGGTATAAAAATATTGCAAATCTACAGTGTGATTTAAGAAGTGTGTGCTAGGATTGCAAACTGTAAAAAGGGCATTTCTATTTACATTTTCAGACTTCTTTATTTCCTTGGAGTGTTGTAAAACAAAATTATCGACATCATCCTGATCAGCAAACATTCTTGTTTCAAACTTTGGATGACTAACACTAGCTCCAGCACTTTTCTTCCTCACAAAACCGAAGCAAGCATCGATTATCTCGATCAGAGGTCCATCATCACCAGGCTACAAAAAGGAAAATAAAGCCGGTATTTAACAATTAGATTTTAATTTGACTGCAGCCTACATAACATAATACGTTGAGTTTGTGTTTGGCAAAATATTATATGCTGGTGATGATCATATAGTGTCTGTAAAAACACTATAACTGAGGCTACCAGAAAATCAGACATTGTCTGATAACTGGTTGTTATACAATAAGATTAAAATTGACATAAATATACAGTACTAAAACTTTAGCAGCATCTGTGATTCATGCTTATTCATCATGAGTTCCCTTCAATAAACTATCTGAACTAGATGAAGATTTCAAAGAGGAAGAATGCCTGCTTTTACGTTTTGCTTCATCCTTTTGATTGCAAAATCAACAAAAGCATTTACCAATTTCCATACTTACCTCAGGACACAAAGCACATCTATCAACCTGTATACCAAAAGAGTCCTTGAAAAACCTACAAAAGAATTTGAATTGAAAAATGTAGAAACTTTTGCAAGAAATACCATGTAGTTTTGCACTACAGGTTTAAAGTAAAATGTTGATCTCATATTGAACAAAAGAGTGTCAAATTTAAACAAGCTTGCTGGCCTTTTCAAAATTATTAGCAATGAAAAATAGAATGTATTTGCATAATACCACGAAGAAACCTTGATATAATAACTTAATATCTTATACCTTATATCTTAAACCTTGATATCTTATCAAACAATACTATAAACCTAACACTTTCAGACTGTCTAGCAGGCAAAATAAATTTAATAAATATAATTTATATGCCAGATACAGTAAGTGAATAAAATAGCAGTGAAGGCTGCATCTTTCGTCAGTTTGTAGATCTTTAAGGATTTCTATTTATTCATCAAATGTGCACATTAATGCACATGAAGTAAAGAGACCCTTCTTCTGTATTGCTGAATTTCAACACATTACTGGAATTTAGCATATGCTAGATGATTGATACTTATTGAAACAATTTCAAACCTCTAAAACAGCATGAGACCATGTACAGTATCATTCATAGTAAAATTTTAAACATCTTAGATCCCTCTAAGATTTGATTGATTGATTGATTGATTGATTGATTGATTGATTTATTGATCAATATTGATGTGATTGATTGAAACAAACTGGTCCACAGTTCATGATCAAATGCACAGCACATAAAAAAACCATTTGTTTCCTCCTTCACTGCGTTGATAAAACACAGTCAAGATACTGTATGTCTATTGTCTACTGTACCTGTATTCATCAAATGCAGATGAATTTAAGATGTGGTAGATGTGGCGCATCTAAAATACAACATGAGACTAATCAATGCATGTGGCACTGAATGAACCCATTCACTGACAACAATCATTACTTACAAATAAACCTATGCTGGTTCATTTTCACAGTTTATATAGTGACACGTTTTATGATGCTTTAGACATGTTTAAGTGTAAAATATTGTAAACTATTGCTTGAGATTACAACACAGAAAAATTATAAATCTCCTTAAAAAAGACCAACTTACATGAATTGGCAACAAAGGATGTTTCCAAAGGGAAATCATTGAACAAAGCTTGTCAAGAGAGCAATGGCATTCAAAGAGTAGCTCACTGAAGAGGCTAAGGAGTTCCATAGCAAAAGCAATGCCTGGTCTTTCTAAAGTTCCTGGCCAGTATCCCATAGAAACAAGAGCCTCTGCATCTGGCTGGCATCTGCAAAACTGAACTTTCTTTATATGCTGGCGACCTGAAATGTGATCAGTGATCAAAAGTCCGAGAACCACAGATATGTCAAACACACAAATTTGGTATATTATCTGTAAATATGCAAAATTAAAAACAAAATTCCAAAGTTTGGTCCCTTGCAGTATTCCCTTCCATAAATTTTTGGCTTTGGTATAATGACAGACCTAAGGACAGATAACAGAATAAACAGCAAACTGCCTCTTTGCATGATTGATCTGAGAGCCTTTCCATTTTAGCTAAAACAAGTTTCCTTGCAACATTGTTTGCCACAATATTGGTAAAATATAAATGCACACACATTTTCTATTGTTTTCTTGTCACGTTGCAGTGTTTCTCACTTCAAATTTATTCACTCATTCCTCACCATAAGCATCTTCGAATCTGATGATTGACGCTGGTATCATGGCCTTTCCTTTTATGAATTTTCTTGGCCACATCATTTCTATTTTTAAGATCAATCTTGTCAGTGAGATTATTATGAGTAGATAATCACCCAAGGCTTACCTTGTAAATCTACAAACACCACATTTCTGATGCCATGGAAATCTCCACACTCTTTGTGCCCAGGCGGGGTCAGTACTGATGTGTTTGGAAATAGGGGAACAAATGTGCCATTCTGAAAAGAGTAAATAAACTTTATGAAAATCATGTTCAAGACTTTCTTTAGCTACAACTGTTTGAAATACCCCACTTGGTGTACCAGTTCGGTACAAGTTCCAATCGGAGATTTACTCCCAATTGAGTGCATTCCTGATTGGGATAGCATTCCTGACAGGGAGTCAATGAAAGACTCCTGATTAGGAATGGATGCCTGATCGGGAATGATAGATGCCTGAAATGCCAAAGAAGTTATCTTATCATTTTGTAAAAAAACGAATATAAAATCTAGTAATGGTTTAAAACTCTACGATTTCTGTTTTGAATATTCTAAAAGCTCATATAATTCTATCACTTAAAAATCTGAAAAGATTCTTTTCAATTATCCTTATTGAGACAATGGTCCCTGCCAGCCTTCCCCCTCTCACATTAATTTTAGATCCTCCTTGCTAACCATTTCAGCCATTGAGTATTCTCTCTGAAAATCCCCCTTTAACTGTCCTTGCTTTGACACTGCTAAAAGTGTGTTTGTTTCCGATCTGAATGTATGAAAGATTTGTGCACACTTCTCAAAAATTCCACTCAATTTTTCTTGCGCCATCAAAATAGGTATTTCGAGAAACCGGATTGATCTATGAACATAACAAAGACGTCCGTCAGTTAGTGCAGTGCACAAATGAGATTTCTCAATTTGTTGTTCCTAAACAGGATTTTAGTCCTGATCAGGCTGCGATTTGGCTCCTGATCGGCAGGAACTTGTACTGAACTGTGTACCATGGTGAGGTGGTCTGCAAACCCTATTATCATTCTTGATAATGGATTATTGAAGGATTCCATAGAGAGTTAGTACGCAAGTTAGTAGTCACTATCAATAAAAGTGTTGGAAATGAAAATGATGAAAACAAGAAAAGCCAATCCTGCTGGAATATGCTGGAATAAATACTTCCCAATAATAAATCAAGCAAGATCTAAACCATCAATCAGAAAATATATCATACCTTCCAGATTTCTAATACATGAAACATGTTTCGTTTATTGTGAAGCATTGTTGCACATTCCAAACACAGCCACTGCTCCCAACCACAATCACAGCAACGACAAACAGCTTCATTTGCTGGAGATCTTCCATGATCCCCACAAGCACAGCATGGTGTGCCTTCAGGAAGATATTGCTGCCATACAAAAGCTCTCTGCAACCTCTCGCGAGATTTTTCCCACCCAGATTCCTCTCTAATCTTTTTTAGCTTGTACTGAGTCACCTCAGTGTCTGTTGTGCTTGGCAAAGGGCCCACTCGTTCCCGGTGCTGGTGGTCATCATAATCCAAACAA
>REGL01000635.1:159687-175145 GCA_004194395.1 Aurelia aurita complex sp. Pacific | reverse complement strand
ACTAGCCGCTGATTAAAGTTACAGTTTCATCACTAAGCCCGACCAACTCTGTTTACATTCATTTTGGATCTTGGGATCTCTGGTATCGTAAACAGTCGAAAGCAACTGACAAATGTACTACACCGTAAGCAAAAATAATGTTTCCTTACCTCTACTTCAATATCTTCTTGTATCTTTTTGCAAGATGCTGATAGTTCCGAAGTTCCAGCTTCAAAATATCGTAGTTTGTTTTTTAGCCTATCAAAGATAAAAATGGTTAAAGGGACAACGGTATACATTTACTATTTCTTAATGATTTGTATTCCACAATGAGTCGCTAAACCGACCGTGCCCTTCTTACTAAGAGTTATCAATATTTTCGTAAGGTGAGTAAAATATATTCACTGTTTGAAAAATCGTACAGGAAAACTTATGCAACCACTACGTAACATTCTAATTCCAGGATCTTAACGAGGCTTTAACTTAATTTTTGAGATTGTCTTCATAATTTTTGGTGCATCATTTGCTGCTCATATTAAGTTTCAAGTAGGTTTTATGTTTTTGTAATGAGATTTTTTTTAAGTGGATACATCTGATGGATTGCTCGGTACATATATTTTTCTCGTGTACCTTTTGTTAAAAATTTAACGAGATTTAAGTTACTTATTACTATACTTAAACAAACTATTTTACAACGAGCACGACTAGGATGATATTGCGGGGAGCAAAAGAATATGTCTACCCCATGGCATGAAACAAATCAGAACCACATCTAAAATAAGCAAAGATTAAAATTTACCATAAGGCGACTACGTGGTGGCATATAACAAAATATGTGATGATCTTAATCAAATCGATACGTTTTATGGATAAAATGCAAAGTGGATCGTAATAACTTTCTATAAAGGTAATTGGAAGGGTCTTTATCACCGCACAATGAAACTGAAGGTGTTGTGGTGTAATCCTCTTGTTGAAGGTATTGTGGCGCAGTGGCGTAATCCTCTGACTTTGCAGCCAGAACAGTCATCCGGAGTGGGTTCGATACCCGGTAGGACCCCACCACTTGAGCGTCATGACAAGGGGTCGCGGACTCGATTAGGTCTGCTCTATTTCTGCGATCCCAGCGCTTGGCGCTGAAAAACGCAACTTCACCTTCACCTTCACCTCCATTAGAATCTTGTTTGAAGGCTTGATATATCCAAATGGTAGAAGTAGCTCAAAAACTCCAGCGAAAAAATCACGTCGTCCTTTATCAAAAGAAGGTTAAAACAACGAAAAGTGTTCCGCATCCTTAACACCATCATTTGTAGGGCACCTTGGATTTATGGTGTCATTAAAACTTGTGTTGTGAATTTGCGAAAACTCAATTTGCTGAATCTAACCCTTAGTTGAGTAATACAAGATAATCCTGTTGGGCCATGAACATCAAAAAACAGTATTCAGTACAACCCAGTATATTGCTTGGACACCGACCACAAAGGTAGAATACCAAATTTGTCTTACCTGCTATTGAATTTTTCTGGATTTTTCTCTCGTTGCAAATGAAACTTAAGAGCTATAGAAGCGTCCTGCAGATAAATGAGGGTAAAATTAGCATAAAATAGAGCAAGAGCATTGATCTGTTAGCAAATTACCGTCAGTTTACAATTATCAGCTAACATGCCATTACATAAGTGACTCAGCCAAAAAAAAAACAGCTAAAGATGGGCTGTTCTCTGTCATGTAAATTTTGAATATTCCATGCCCAGCATTGATGACAGAGTATAATTACAATTCAACAGTTACTGTATCATTAGAACGCAGTAGCTCAGATAAAACTATTATTTTACGATTTCAAAGGTTAAAAAGTGGATTAAACTGAGCCACGCAGCTGGTCTTCGGTAATATTTGATTTGAGATTAAGACTGCACATTGTAAATCAGGGCATGAAAAAACATTTTTTTTACTGTGACCGGATAAAACTCATATTTAAAATGTCCTGCATTAAGACTGAAATTCTTGTCCTTCCATGGGAAAAATGGAAGCACCGCATATCAATCACAACACCCTGAATATATTAAGTCGTAGAGCTATTGATTATTATTGGTACCAAATAAATGATACTTTCCAACCACAGCTGATAAACTCCCCATGTCCATAACAATTATGAAATAGTGGATGTAGATGGAGTTGGATCCCAAGAGAAGAAACCACTATAATCTGGACAAATCAATTTCTTTAGTGATCTCATATTTTTTGGTTATATACACTATGAAAATGAATTGTATACATGAGATACAACTCGATAGGCTACTTTTACTTTTTTTGCTTTTGCTCTTTGCTTTATAATTTTGAATACATTCCTGCAGGATATTATAAATGGTAAATTTCCTGCGGCATGCCCTGTTGTAAATTATCAATAAATTCCCGAAATTAAGTGAAAACCTCAGCCAGACAACGGTGTTGTAGTTTTTCAAATCGATTTTGAAGGCTTTATCGTACGCTTTTTCAAACAGTGCATATATTATTCTGATTCACATGGTAGAAAGTTAAAAAAGATTAAGTAAAACATATGGCTCAAGCCTCAAATCTTTACAAAGGTGGGCGTAACATTCTGTTACAATTTTCTGTGAATCAAATGGCTTGGAAGGAACTTGGGATACTTTGCTGGAAATCTGCCCAGGAAATTGTTTGATATTTTGATTAGTTTCAAAATGGCGGCATCATCATATCTGAGACTGTAACGTAATCGAATTAAAATGCCGCCAATTTGAAAAAATCAACAGATAAAAAAATGCCCACGATAGATTTACAGCAAAGAACTCTTAGTTCCTTTCAAGCCATTCAATTCAAAGAAACAAATGATAGACTTTTCCATCCACCTTTTTAAAGATTTGAGCCATGTATCGCTTAAATAGTTTAGTTTTGTAATTAGATTATTTATTTTCGTTCGTAGATTTTAACATGTAAATTTCAAATTGTAAATTTTTGTCACGGCCCCCTGAAAAGCGACCTTTGTCGACAGAGTTACCGTGTTGAAAGGATATATAAAAAATGAAATGAAATACTTACCACACCAATCGAAAAATAATTATTCAGAATATTGAGCGGCATTAGATCGAGGGATTCGTTGGCTTCATACTCGGTTATATCAATATTCCATCTGAAAGAATAAACACATAATTCTCTTAATAACAAAGTCTACCAGGAAACAAACGAGAAATCAGAACTTTAGGGGCAAGGGAGTGCGATCGCCCCCAGTGTTGGCTAGAACAAAGGTATTTTGTTCGAAAAGAATAGAAATAAACAAAGCTTTGAACATGAGCAATAGGAAACCAAGTGTGTATCAGTGTGAAAATTAAGGTGGATCTTCACTTAACGTGGCTCACTACTGAAAACTTCAAAATAACTAAACAGCGATAAGGTGGTTCACTACCAAGTAAAAATAAGCCCTAAACACACAAAAAGGTTAGGGTGGCTCGCCACTGATAAAAATGTCACACTAATACACATTTGGTACTAATGAATCTTCTATTTGATTCAATGGCCTGAAGGGAACTTTAAACACTTTGCCATAATCATATTTTGACAATCTCATTTCAAAATTATTCGTTATTTCCAACAGAACCCTACAAAATTTCTGCTATCCCGAACAAAACCTTGAATTTGATAGGGCTTTTATAATAAAAACTCGATGAGTTCCATGAGGCTCTCAACTTAGCCTGTTCGTATCCCAAACAATGTTACAGAAAATCACAAATTCTTTCATGCGGGTTTTATCGATGGTTTTATTGTCTTCCAAGATTCACTGTGGAAAATAGAGCACAGCTTCGGTTATCTCAAAACCTCACTATCTGGAACAAATTTTCTTTTCCCTTGAGAATTCTAGATAGCGGTGTTCAGCTGTCTTTTTGAGTCAGCATTCAATAGCCAGTACAGTTAATAATTGACAAGGCTAAATGGTCTACACAACATGACTGGCACAAATTCACTGTTGCTACAAAAAGGCTACAAGTATGATTATAATTTATCTTCTTTCGGCGTAAAAGCCGTCTGCGTCATACGTGATAACCTCCTGATGAGGTCATGAGAAAATGTCTCGCAGACTATTTTTAGCAGAGTCGGCAGTTATGTTACATATCAAAATAGTTGAGATCGTGCGCTGGATTCGATTGCTTTATATGAGTAAACAGCGAGATCAATTATAAAGCGATATGACCGGCGACAATACGGTTGTTTGAAGGTAAATTAGCACAGTTTGAAATAGAAATGTCGGTGGCGTTTATAAGTTTATAGATCTTGATATTCTAGCAGCTGTCTGGATGCAAATCCATCTGCTGACATGGCAAAATTGGAAATCTGAAATAAGCGGGAATGGCTTTATGAGATAATCTTTAGAGTGAGCAATGGGCTTCAGCTCCTAAAGAATCATTTTTATGTTAACAAGGGACTTCCTAATGGATACAATCGACTAAGGTTTGTCTTAACCANGATTGCTTTATATGAGTAAACAGCGAGATCAATTATAAAGCGATATGACCGGCGACAATACGGTTGTTTGAAGGTAAATTAGCACAGTTTGAAATAGAAATGTCGGTGGCGTTTATAAGTTTATAGATCTTGATATTCTAGCAGCTGTCTGGATGCAAATCCATCTGCTGACATGGCAAAATTGGAAATCTGAAATAAGCGGGAATGGCTTTATGAGATAATCTTTAGAGTGAGCAATGGGCTTCAGCTCCTAAAGAATCATTTTTATGTTAACAAGGGACTTCCTAATGGATACAATCGACTAAGGTTTGTCTTAACCACTTCAAATCATGTGAAATTTAAAAGATTTTTCATCAAGAGATAGATCACCGGACTTGAAATGGGCGTCTTAGTCAATAATCTATGTCTCCGAAATACACGCTCTTTACACAGAATGTCAAAAAAAACACGTGCGCTGTTTGAATGGCTGCTACGGAGCAGCCATGATTCCAATGTTTACGTCTTCGATATTTCTCGATAGAAGAGATCTCAACTTAGAGTTTGAGACCTTGCTTTAGTAAATCTGATAAGTAATTGCTGATTTGTGAAGCAAGAAAGTTAAAATTACTGGTTGCCTCAAAACGAGATGACTGTGAGCAAGACGATAAACGATATTTCTATTCACCTGTCTAGCATGACAATATTACTTTGTTGCGCTCGTTGTAACACTTTGCCTAAACTGCCACCTTCATACCCTAAAAAGGAGTGAAAATTTGAGAAATCAACTCTTCATATAATTCATTTCAATTGCATTATACGCATCAATGTTATTTCACAGCTTTTTTGTAGCACATCCTACCAAACAAGCATTCCAGCATAGAAAATAAGCCGTGGTTTATTGTTCCAATAAAACTGTCGATAACTAGCAACAGGAACCCTTCCTGGTCATTCTTCCAACCAAAAAATAGCACGAGAGATATGACAATTATGCAATTTGAAATCAATGATATTGTAATCAGGGTTTTAGGGTTGGGGATAGGGCTAGTTTTTAGAGTTAGGGTGAAATTTCTAGTAGGGTTAGAAATATGGTAGGGTTAGTCTTTGAAGGGTAATGTTAGGTGTCATATCTCAGGAAATTACTTTGTCAGAATAATATCCACGGCCTGAAAAATATTGCAAAGCAACAGCAGCAGCCAACATGGAACATGGAAGAGATCAGGCTCCCTGTGCTGTCTTGAGGACTTACCTAAATAAATTTAACTTGCCACACGAGTTATACCCTATTCACACTTAACAGCTTAAACTAAACGAGGTTTTCGAATAGGGCCTTCTGATTGGTCAATCCAACAAATCGAATGCATTTGATTGGTTGAAATTTAGCCTGGTTTAGATAAGCTGGTTTAATTTGGTCTGTGTGAATGGAGTATCAGACTTCATTTCAGTTCGTCAATTTCTGGGACACAAGAAGAGGATCAAGTAATAACAAACATTTTGATAACTGCACTTACCTCCTCCCCAGTTTAGACATCGAGATAAATCGTTCCCCGTTCCTGAAAAAAGCAAATCCTTCAGTGACTGATATCAATTTCTACCATTCATTGAACAAATAACAAATACTACATCGATTGAAGCCAGAATCTGTTTACGCTTTGCAAGAACTTAAATTTTCAAGATATTTCCAATGAAAAACATTAAAGAACAAGTCCGGGGTTGGAATAATTGTTCATAAAATGAAAGATTACACTGTTGTGAATGGTATGTAGCATTTTTTTCCAACCTTCTCTGTCTTTTCTCTGCGAAATTGCGTATTTCAATCTGCGAAATGAGCGAAATGACGTCATTATTCATGACGTCATTTCACCCACTTCGCCTTCGACCTAAACGAGGCTGTTTTCTTATAGAACTCTCAAGTAACTTCCGACGTCACAATCAAACCTCCAAACCGAGGCTAGCTATCTTATTGCGTTTTACAAAATGGCGACGACATTGGGCCTCACTTACGAAAAATCTTGTACGAATTTACAACAGAAAAATATCTAAAACGAGGAAAGAAGTCACAACTGATGTTCGGCAGTTGGTAAGGTTGCTTTTTGACATTAATTGTAGAAACCCCGGACTTGTCCTTTAAAAGTTTAGCTATTCCCAAACTTTTGTCATATTGGAAACGACAGTTTCCAATCGGTTTTACAAACCTGATGCCGATTATTTCCAAAAACAATAGATGCTATATCTAGAGGGCCTGTTTCAACCAGCATGCTTTGCCCGTCTTGGTTGGCCTTTGTGGTCTCCATTTCCATGGCCCACGAAAATGGCGACAAGAAAGCCCAATCGCAAGAAATGGCAGGTGCAACGCATGAAGATTGAAACAGACCCTTAAACAAATTCACTTACCTAGAGGCAAAATTGCAACAGGAGGCTTCGGTCTTAAACTTGTTAACCGATCTGTGGAAATAAAACGATAAGTAAACACGCTTAGGCAGAACAATATATGCGTTAGGTAATCAATAAATCAGTTAATCAGCCAATCACTTGATCATTTGATCAATCAACCAATTGATACGATAGAAAGTCAGCTAATCAAGGAGAAAATCAATCCGTTAAATGCCAATAGTACAAACTTTTTTCGTTCAAAGAAACTGCTTGATGCTACAGCCCTCAAATCTTAAAATCATTTGCCTTTTAAAGATGTTATGATCAATAAATCTTGCTTTACGATCAGAAGGATGTAGCACGTAACAGTTTCTTTGAACTAACTAAGATTGTAAAAGTTTCTTGATGAATAACACCCAAAGTAAGGATGAATTTCGTTTTGAAAGAATTCTCCGCAATGGCTTCAGAAAAAATTCCTAATAGCTTGATACGAAAAAGCAGAAAAAGTAAGAAAGCTTTGGAGCAAATCATTACTGGTGATGCCCAAGATAAAATCAAATAAATCCAGCCATGACTATTTTCATAATTACATATTCAATTCATCAAAATTTTCTGCTCTTGTAGCTATTGCATACTAACTCACCTACGGTTGATAAGACCCATCCTACAGTCCCATCTCCACCACAACACAGAACTCGGAAATTTGAAACTTGTGAAAAGAATTTCAACCTGCAAACAAATTTGTATGCTATAATGAAAGCTATTTGAGCTTTGAAGGCTCTTTATCAACAATGATCCTTGGTGCGCTGAATGAAAAACAAGACAAACAGAACCTAGGCGAGCAACGACCTTCATATCATACGAAAGTTGGCTTTGGTGCCACAATAGATCATGATTAGTAATGGGTCTTGTAAGCATGATGTATATCTTCATGTTGAAGGTTGACTTTACCGTCCTATTTGCACTAGTTCCTAGCAAGCAAGATAGTACAGCATGGAGCACAGTCTATCATACCGGGTGCGCCAAAATAAACTATGCACATTAGGCAGGCCACAATAAACCGTAAACTGGACCGATTTTGAAGATTCAAGATTTAATCTTTAGCAAACAGCCTGAATTAGATTCTAGCATTTTTTGCAAATTTTTTTTGTTCAGTTTTTAGAGCTAGATGCGAGTCTCTTAAAATAGAATCTAATTCAGGCTTTTTGCTAAAGATTAAGTCGTGAATCTTCAAAATCGGCCCAGTTTACGATTTATTGTGGTCTGCCAAATGTGCATAGTTTATTTTGGCGCACCCGGTAGAAGCTTCCAAGCAGTTTTGAGCAAGGCTCACTTCCTCTGAAATCATCGAATTACAATGTCCCAGTCTTGGCCAACATGGAGGTATTCATCTATTTCGCTTGATTGACGTTTCCTCAAAGACTCAGCTTTTGATTAGTATTCGGTCATATTTGGCCAGCCTTCGATGGACCTTTGCGCTGTTCTATAAAATAATCTGGATCGAACAATATTCTATACATTTTGTGAGAATTTGCCGAATTTTCGAACGAGCACATTAGTGTAAGAAGCTACTCAATCAAGCCTTCTGGAAAAAATGTAGCAAAACATTGCTCAATCCAGACCCTTCTGTAGAATATATAACAGGTCTATTTTGGAGGGTGAGTGCACATCGGAATTAAAAACTGAAAATGAAGAAAAATTAAGAAACTGCCAAATGGGTGACTGGGAGGTGACTTCTGGCAAACAGAATATATCTAATATTGTTCAAATCTTATCAAGGCTATCGTCAATTTATTCGCTGTGCCTCAAGAATTTGTTTAGGCCAAAAGGCCAAAGCTCCGTTCTATACGTGGATTCGAATTTGTGCTTTCAANTCCTAGCAAGCAAGATAGCACAACAAGAGGCAATGTCTATCATAGAAACTTGCAAGCAGTTCTGAGCAAGGCTAACTTCCTTTGAAATTATCGCATTAGAATGTCCCAGTCTTGGCCAACAAAAATTACGCATGGAGGCATTCATCTATTTCGCTTGATTGACGTTTCCTCAAAGACTCAGCTTTTGATTAGTATTCGGTCATATTTGGCGAGCCTTCGATGGACCTTTGCGCTGTTCTATAAAATAATCTGGATCGAACAATATTCTATACATTTGTAAGAATTTCCCAAATTTTCGAACGAGCACAAGAAGCTACTCAATCAAGCCTTCTGGAAAAAATGTAGCAAAACATTGCTCAATCCAGACCCTTCTGTAGAATATATAACAGGTCTATTTTGGAGGGTGAGTGCACATCGGAATTAAAAACTGAAAATGAAGAAAAATTAAGAAACTGCCAAATGGGTGACTGGGAGGTGACTTCTGGCAAACAGAATATATCTAATATTGTTCAAATCTTATCAAGGCTATCGTCAATTTATTCGCTGTGCCTCAAGAATTTGTTTAGGCCAAAAGGCCAAAGCTCCGTTCTATACGTGGATACGAATTTGTGCTTTCAAGATTAATATGTCTGTTAACAAAGCACCAATACCAACAAACGAGGTACCTATGTTCAAGTTAATTATCGAGGAACATTTTGAGAAAGATTATCCATTGATTAAAGATGGATTCACATCGCTGGAGTCAACCAAATCCGTATACCATTTTAGGACACCCGTTATATTCTAAAAATTTAGACAGATTTGTGGTTGTTTTTCGTCGAGTTGCGGAGTTTTTGCCTCCACCTGTTTTCTTCATTCATTCATCATCGCAAGCATCTTTGGATCCGACGATCAACGTTGGTATCATGGCCTTTCCTTCTTCAATTTGATGTGAGACGAATCATACATAAATCAATGCAGACGGACTAATATTGTCCGGAATCTTTTACTCACCCAGGTAACGGTCCTCCTTCTGCGAGATTAAAAACTTGTCTCGGATTTAGTAAATATCGGAATTTGTTAAGTAACCTGCAAAATAAGACACAGGATTTAGTTTCAAACATAATCTGTGGACCTTATCATCCAGTGCCGGAATTACAAATATTTTCACTTTGGTTTGAACAGCGAAGAGCTACCTGTTTTGACCTCAAAGAAATATTTAACATTACCAGTTTTTGGATTCTTCCAAATCTTTTTGCAACTTTTTTCCGATGACAAAAACACTAAAAGAATCAGCAACTTCTCTAGAGGAAGGCATATGATTAGAGACATAACATAGGTTGTACAAACAAAGAAAAAATGAGGTATACTGTGTCTAATCTCTGGAATAAAAGTGAATGTTGTTTAACAAATAACAAGACTTGCAAACGTGAGGCAATTATGCTCCAGCTTGTAGCGATCAAAACTATGCTCCAAGTTGATTAGCTTTGCCCTTTACAATATAACCACTAAAAGTTTTCCTGGTGGCAAATAATAGATACTTTCGTTAATCTACAAAGTAGTCCGAATCGAACGAAACTTCCACACATTTTTGAAAAAAAAAATCTGTGGAATGTTCGATTGTGCACACTAGTGACAGAAGCTACACCAACACACAATCGAAATTCTTTCTAATATATTCAGTATAAAAATTTACAAAAAACGGGATTACTTATGACTACCCCATGGCTTGTACATAGACGAGCAACTAAATTAAACCTAAATATACAATTAAATACAATTACTGCAGGCTACGCATAAACAGTCTTCACTGATAAACATTCACATTGGATGTCAGGCAACCGTAGACGATGATGTTGAACAACAGGACCCCCATCAAGAGAGCAACAACAACAACAACTGCTGACGTCAATGTTCTCCGCCACGAGTCACCATCGCTCAAAACATTTCGCCCATGCTACCAGGTCGGGGTTTGTCTTCGAAAAATTCGCATACAAATGCACACAAATATTATTCCATCGAAAATCTTTTGTAGAATAGCTAAAAGGTATATGGTAATTGCCAAATGTGAGCATCCATACAACAAGGGGTCTCCATGAGCAGGGTTTTAACGGATAGTTATCATAGCATCTGGGAATTTTTTAGAATGGCTCTATATTCCATGTTTTTCAGCATGTCAAACTTGCTAAGAACATATTTGTAAAATGTTTTATTTGGATACGATGAAGAAGGTTTTATACCTTGCACCCTGTCTACCACCACTTTTAGGATTGACAAATACAACCAGTGGATGTGTTCCAGGAAGTGGATTTATCTAAAAAATGAGGAAAGCAAGATTTAGAATAGAAATTATGTTGACAAGATAAGACTAGATTAGATCAGTAAGATTAGAATTGCTCACCATTGAAAAAATTGTATAATATATGCTATAATTGGCGATAAACAAGGAAAGATATCCAGCGTTTATTGGAATCTAAGATGGCTTTAAGAATGGTTCAGTTGGATGGGTATCAACATAAGTGCTTGCCGTAGCTCTTCTAAACCAGAAGCATCTTGCACATTCATTGTTTGTTGTTTATGTGTGTGTACCTAGCACTTGAGGGTAGTATTTAGCACTCTGAGCAGCTAAGTTTAGCTCTCCTCACTCTACGTGGCAGGTCTGAGAGGGTGGGGACTCGAACCACCAACCTTCAGACTGGTAGCCAAGAGCGTTACCACTGAGCAACCCCCTCACTGCAGCTATCTCTGAGATATTGTTTGCGGACAACTTCCAACAGCGAATTCCTCTTTGAACATCCCTAAGCATGACATACGTCATCGTTCGCGCAGAGGGATTTAACAGGAGGCACGGCAAAGCCAAAATGAACATTGTTTATTTAATTTAAAGAAAGCACTTTCAAACAAATAATTAGTTAGTTATGGACTAAAAGCAAAGTGGCCTAGGGCATTATTGCAAGGTACAAATATCAATGAAGGATTGTTCAGGATAAATCAAATACCTGTACAACCATGCCATCGAAGCTGATAACAGAATTTTTCTTTCTATCTTCATTTTTCCTTTCTTCTTCTTGTTTTGTCTGAAGGAAACCAAAGAAGGTATTATCTTAAAGGCAATCTGTCCCTTTCAAAGACTGAAATTAAAATCGACAAAGATCTTTATTGTGTATTCCAGAAGTGTGTGCTAATTCGCTTTATCCAAAGAAATCCAGGTCATATAATCTCGGTGATGCATGAATTTAGCTCCAATGAAACTAAGCAGTAACTAAGCTCAGAATAATATGGAACAGATTTGCCTTTAACGCGAACGTAGTTGAATGAAAGAGAGATGAATTTATGCAGTTGCTCACAGTCAAAATTCTTCACGCCATCTCTTTATACTGTGTTCGACGTTAAGGAGGTGTTGGTCAAGAAGGACATTCCTCCTGAGTCTGCTCACGGAATTAAAATGCAAGAGCCCCTCCTCTAAAGGACAAGCGTATCCAACGAAGTAGAATCTTGCAAAATTATAAATTTGCCTTGGTAAACATGGTGTGACACGAAGTACCCTGCTCAGTTGCAAAGAAAAGATCAAAGAACGTACCATTGTCATTGGGGTTAAGCAGGTGGGTGGCAAAATGTGATCTCTATGTTTTCCTAATGTACATTCTTGATTCACGTGAGGTACACATTTATTGTGAACCTGAAAGAAACGATTTTAAACAGTGATGAACAACAGAAAATAAGAAACTTAGAAGGTGGAGGCGTATAAGTATGCATCACCCGTACAACCTTAACTAAACCTTGAAATGCATATTTTTGATCCAGATTGGATCCCACATTTTGAAAATCTTTAGCTTTTCTTCGTTGTTTGGTATTTGGTACCAAGCCACCTTAGATTGTACCTTTTTGTCTGTCAAAGTATCATGATTGCAACTGTCACCCAAAGTAGGGACCAGGTGACCTTGCGTCTCTTCCTGGTTTGGATGGCAAAGTAACGAGTAATTTTTTGTGTGTTTTGATACTGAACAACGCAATCACCCATCAGCAATTTTTCTAAAGATACAATGTATCATGCGACTACACAGTTGACGTTCGTTATCTCTACTGCCCGTTACCTCTCATATTTGCTATTTTGAACGAAGTTTCATTTCCATTTGCCTTGCAAGGATTTGTTATGAAGGCTGTCCGGTATCTAGAAAATTCGATTTCTTGAGAGATTTCAATTTCCCCTCGGAGCTCGACAGATTGGATGTCATCTGCACAAGAGGGTGATGGTGAAGTTGCGCTTTTTAGCGCCAAGCGCTGGAATCGTAGAATCAGAGAAGACCTAATCAAATCCATGACCATTTGTCATGACGTTCAAGTGATGGGGCTCTACCGGGTATCGAGCCCTGTCCGCCTGACTGTTCTGGCTGCAAAGTCAGAGGATTACACCACTGCGCCACAATACCTTCGAGAGTCTGCAGCATGAACATTTTCAAGCATTCTCATTCTGATAAGAGAATCTACTCAGCGCTACAAATGATTTATTGAAGCAAAGAAGTTGGTCAGTCTCAATTTCTAATTTACCGTAGTTTGACACCATGCGCATCTCAATCCAGTCAAACAGCTACTTTTAACATTCTTTCCACATTTGTCGCATTTTCCAGGACAGTTACCTTCAACCCAGTGGTGGTCCATTTTCTGCAACAGAAAACATTAATTAGCTATGAACAGGACCGCAATTACTATATTCAATTCAATCCAATTCAATTCTATTTGCAAAATACAAGCTACGATAAAAATATAGGCAACGAAATTTTATTCTGCAACAGAAAACATTAATTAGCTATGAACAGGACCGCAATTACTATATTCAATTCAGCCCAATTAAATTCTATTTGTAAAATACAAGCTACGATAAAAATATAGGCAACGAAATTTTACTTTGCTGATGGGGGATACTCCAAGCTGCATGTTAATAAGAACATCTATCAAGAAGTAGAAATGCATTCTTCATACAGGCAGAAATACATCCTCGATCGTAGCTGATTATAACTCTGGTTTGTACAGATCTCAAGGAAGGTGAAAAGATTGTCCTGTCAAATTCATCCTTCCCTAAGTACAAACGGAATATGTCTATAAATACAACGTCTTCTCTCTATCAACATGATTAACTGCGAATAAACCTTCTATTCAAGAGAATCTGAGAGTATATTGGGTGACCCAGAAAAAAGTGACCCCACGCAATCTGTTACAGAAAATTAAGTGGCCGATTGAAATGCTTCAAACGTTGCTCTGTCGCTAAAAGACTAGCTTATGCTATGAGCATTTTTCACAATTTATTTTGGCAAGGTAAATTTCCAAAATTAAGGATTTCGAGGTAAAGGGCATGCCTGGAATCCTCAAAAAGTCGTCAAAAACAGGGGATCGATTTACAGCCGTTTCAAATCTTCTAAACAACGAGGAACGTGTTTCATTTCAACCTGGGAATAGGCAGCCAAGTTGGGAGTCTGCAGAGCAAGTTTATTGTCCCTAGGTACTTACAGATATTCTCTGGTAAAATGAAACACGCTTCTCGTTGTTTTGAAGATCTGAAATGGCTTGAAATCGATCCCCTGTTTTAATGACTTTTTGAGGATATCAAGCCTGCCATTTTCTTCAAAATCCTTAATTCGGGAACTTTCTCGTGCCCAAAAAAATTGCGAAAATACTCATAATGCAGGCTGGTCTTTTAGCGACAGAACAACGTTTGAAATAGTTCAATCGGCCACTTAATTTTTTTTCTATAACAGGTTGTGTTGGGTCACTTTTTTCTGGGTCACCCGGCATATGCCGCTGATGAAAACAGCCACACAAGAAAATAGGCTCTGCCAACAGCATTAGACGTTTTAGCTATTCTACAAAAAGGTCTGGATCGACGGATATTCTAAAACATGATGATACGAAAGGTTCGATAGAGTGATGTCAGAGCGTTTCCTTCACTGTTGTGCTAATTCAAAATTTCCACAAAATATGTAAATAAATCGTTCCATTCAGGTTCTTGTAGAGCAGTTGAAAGATCTATTACCCTGCAAGATGATATCAAACGAACCTGCGCTTTTAATTTTGATTTTGTATAAGTCTGTATGCATGATGCTGGAACTCTTGCAACACATCTTTCGTGAGCTGTAAACTTACAAACTGAAAGAAAGAGAACAAGTTACTGCAAACAGATGTATCTTGAAAGCAGTTTTTGTGACATGTTCAAGGAAAGTTTCACTAGTTCCATGAGCCCTGATTTAACTTTAAACTCGAGGTGCTTGTTTGTGATAAAAATGGGCTCATTAAAGGGGCTCCGTCTCCAAATTTCGGTGGAAACGGTGATTTTGAAGTTTTTTGATGGGCAATATCACACAGACATTTACCCTTTTCTTTTCGAAAATGAAAGCATCATTTTGAAGATAGATCTTTGTACTTCACAGAGGAAAAATCCAAACATTCATATCTCTCACGATTGCTTGGATATAAGTGGATTTTTAACGAGCATTTTTTGGTGGCTGGGTGAAGCCACGAAACAAATTACAGAAAACAATGGAGAACAATGGCCACGTGCGGTGTTATCAGATTTGTTTACAGTGTAGTGACGGAGCCCCTTTAAAGAACACTATGAGGAAATCAGCTAGCAGCTATTCAGTGGATAAAATGTTTAAATCATATACACATAATACATACATAATACCGAATGTCTGGCCTGGCGTCTATTTTGGGACAAACTTTGAGTTAATTTTAAATGGCCGAAGGGTTGTTGTGAAATTCCATGCTCCCTGTGGCATCGTTGTGTAATCGTATGTGATTGTGTGTATGTAG
>REGL01000635.1:109233-121799 GCA_004194395.1 Aurelia aurita complex sp. Pacific | reverse complement strand
CTATTTTGAATAGCCCGTAAATTTTGGGGTATGGTTTTTGAAAAATTCATAAATTTTAGGGTATGATTTTACAGTTCAAAATGGCACACCCCCGTCATCCGCCTATTGAAGTGACCCCCCGGGAGGCTAATGCTTGATAGATTCTGGTAGCATTCTCGAATATTGATAAGTTTGAATCTTCAATGAACTTGGCTTTCACAGCCTTTTTCATTTACAAAATCAACAAACGTCAGCTAATCATTGGGGGGGGGGGCTGAAAAGCCCTATAGACCATTTTGACATTTAGAAAAAGGATCTGGGGAGAGCAATATTTTTCTGGTAAATGGCTGCCACGGGGCTTTTTCACCAACGATAAATTGAACTGTGGCAGCCATTTACCAGAAAAATGTTGCTCTCCCCAGGCCCTTTTCTAAATGTCAAAATGGTCTATTGAGTCAATCTGACAAGTGGGTGCTGATGTATGGAACACGTAAGTCAAGATAAGTAGTTTCTTCAAAACATTACTTCAGTATCACTGTGTTGGATAATTTATCAAACGTGTCCGAGTTGCAATCTTTGAAGGATATCGTCTCATGTGGGTTCCGCTGTAATCAACATGAGATTATTTTAGATTCGAGTTAACTCGATTTGCATCAGTGATTAAGCTATTTGCGATTTCTTAATGAGAACACAATTAGATTTAGGTGCAACAATCCTTTCAAATAAGATTTCGAGAATTTATCAGGTTTAGTAAAGTTAAAATCATTGCTGATTGCATTGACTTTCTGCGATGAATGGCAGATGGCCTACCAAATGGTAGACACTACAAGATTATGCTAGCTAACTTTATGGTTTTGGCTCCCTGGAAATCAAGCTTATCCAATAAATAATGCAGTAATGATTAACTCGAGAACAAATGTGTTGATTTCCATTCGCCTGGCAGCCATAATGATCCGTGCCTAGAACTGAGCTTTATCTAATATCCAAGGCGAATCTCATTATGAATCGATATATACTCAACACAACATCAATTCTTTTCAGAAAGTCATACTTTCCACACCCATTCATAGGCCATAGGTTCCAAAACTTTAATAAAAAGGCTGGCATAAAATTCAATGACCTATTTCTTTGAATTGAATGACTTCAAAGAAACTTTAGCTATTTCTCTATAATCCTACCGTTGGATTTTTCTAAATTCTTCAATATTTTCACAATAAGAGCTTTTGCTTCTTCTTGGAGAATTCAAGACAAATTCTCAAAAAAACTTAAATCATCATGGTTTCTAAGCTGTTTGACGCAACATGAAACAATTTCGAAGAAAACCATACTTTATGGATGTCTTCAATATGGTATCAAGCAAAAGTCTATCATTCTTCTGGTTTATGATTTAGAAATTTGATGACGTCGCATCCTCAAGTTAGTTGAAATGCAAGATACGCTGTAATTTCGATAAGTATTCAAATTTTCTGAAAAGTCCAACGGTAGAATGATAGATGAGTATCTAAAGTTTCTTTCAAAGCATCGAGTCAGAAGAAATAGGTCATAAAATTTTACACCCAACTTTTTATGCTGAGTTAAAGATTTGGAATCTGGGCTGTAGTCCTGTTTGGCAATACAACCTCTTCGATGAACGGCCGCTATTATAGAAAGTTTTCAGAACTTAACATCAAGATTCAAATTCAGCGTTGAAACGAAGGTAACAGTTTATCCAATAGTCAGATAGACCATGTCCAAAACACAGCATTAAAGGACAAGTCCAGGGTTGGTATGATTCATGGTAAAATACAAGATTATACTGCTATGAATGATGTATGATACTTTTTTCCACTATTTTTGGCCTTCTCTTTGTGAAATTACGTATTCAAATAAGCAATTTGAGCGAAGTGACGTCATATCGCGCAAACGAAAACGAGGCTGTGTGATTGTTTTTTCGCCTCTTTATCATTGAAAGCCTTTTTTTTTTTTTTTTTTTTTTTTTGAAGTGACGTCATATCGCGCAAACGAAAACGAGGCTGTGTGATTGTTTTTTCGCCTCTTTATCATTGCAAGCCTCTTTATCGTGTTCTTCGTGTTCTTGTGCCATTTTCCATGCACAAGTACACGATAAAGAGGCCAGCAGCGATTAAGGGGCGAAAAAACAATCGCACAGCCTTGTTTTTGCTTGCAAGATATGACGTCACTTCGCTCAAATTGCTTATTTGAATATGTAATTTCACAAGGAGGAGGCGAAAAATAGTGGAAAAAAGGATCATACATCATTCATAGCAGTATTACCTTGTATTTCATCATCAATCCTACCAACCCTGGACTTGTCCTTTAAGAATTTTGCACTGACTTCAATATGTCAATCTAGGTACTTCTTGAAAGGACAGATGAACGAAAAATTGACACAAAGAATTTGCAGAAATTGATGCTTCAAATCTTTAAGTGTCTTTCAGAAGGAAATCAATCATCTATGAGGACATTCTTTGAAAGAAAACAGGTGAAATCGAGGGGCGTATCACTCTGTAAATAGTGATTGTAGGCCTTGATTAGCTGTAATTCAGCTATTCATTATTTTAGCCTACTTTAAATAGATGTTTAATAATAATAATAATAAAAATCTCGTAAACTTTTGGCAAAAATCCTTTTGCTTTCAAGAAAAATCCGTAAAAATCAATAAAAATCCTGTCGTTTTAAGAAATCTAGAACGCCTTTTCAGAAGAGTGATACACCCCTCGGGTGAAAAATGAATTACGAACGAAGAATCTGTTGCAATTACCGGAAAAAATTCAAGCACATTCGGAATTAATTCACATGTATTCAAAGGCGCTCTCCTTTGGAACACTCTACCAGATACTTTAAAAATGTAAACTCAACAGCGATACTGAAAAGAACGATCAAAGAATAGAATTGGCATAATTGTGCATGCAAGATCTGCAACTAAAAAAGACGATAATGAGGATCCAAAATTTGACTTTTTAATCCTTGTAGTATTGTAAATAATTGGTTTGAATAAGTTTGCAACTATATATTGTACCAACTGTAAATAATTTGATCTCTTCTTTTTATAAGAACACTATACATTTTTTCCAGCCTCAATATTCTTAAGAAATTTTTCGTTTTGAGTCTTAACATATTCTTAAAGCATTCTTATTTTTTCAAATCTGATATGGTTTCAGGGGAACACAGTTCAAAGAATTGTCAAATCATTATGAAGAAATGGTCGAACGAAAGACAAACTTAAGCAATTATAACAATAAGAATGTTATGAACATCGCAAAACAGGCAACTGCTGGAAAATGAGACACAAATAAGCGATATGAGACTGAGCAATATTCTTATGATATTCTTAAAAGTTGGATGATTCTGACCCTGAATATTCTTATAAACAATGTTCTTATAAAAAGGAGTGCAATGACAATAGTACAAGAGCCTTTCAACAGTCGAGAAACACGAGGAAATCGAAAATGCCCTTGCGATTAGCTGTTAAAATACGAGCTTTTCGTTGTCGCAGTCAGTAATTGTGGTAAACTTTTACCTCGTAATCTTATCACAACTCATCGCAAACAGCTGATAGTTGATATCGTTTTCTCAGCCTCAAGATTCACAAGACAGAACCAGATCATAAACAAACATCTTGTGCAACGTTTTTGTTCAAAAAACTTCCTAACTCAACATGAAAAATTGACAATCTGAATTGAACTTTGATTGGACTTCAAGAAGAGTGTCTTTCTAAATTTCTGGAACAGGCTACAACAGTTTCGTACAAGAAGCTTCTTGTCAAAAACATGCGATTGTGAGCATAGCTCCAAATTTCTAACTCGACTTAAAAAGGTGGGTGTAAAATTCTGTGATCTATTTCTTCTGACTGAGTGGCTTGAAACAAACTTTAGTTACTTATCTTTAATTCTACCGTTGGACATTTAAGAAATTTTCAACATTTTTCGAAATTTCAGCGTATGTTACATTTTAACTCATTTGAAGGTGTGACGTCATCAAATTTCTAAATCATAAACCAGAAAAGTGAGAGACTTTTGCTTGATATCATATTGTAGACATCCATAAACTATGGTTTTCTTTTAAATTATTTAATGTTGCTTCAAACAGTTTAGAAATTACGATGGTTTTAAGTTTTTTTTGAAAATTTTTCTGGAATTCTTGAAAAAGAAGAAAAACACTCTAATTCTGAAAATATTGAAGATTTCAGAAAAGTCCAACGGTAGAATTACAGAGAAATAGCTGAAGTTTCTTTTAAATCATTCAGGTCAAAGAAATAAGTAACTGAATTTTACACCAGCCTTTTTAAAGATTTGGAACCTATGCAGGGAATGTGGCCATAGCTCTACGGTGCAAATAATGCAACAGTGTCGGATCACTATGCAATACTGCCATTAAGACAGCTGTTTCGGCACTCTTTTGCCAAAGTTGCGGTTTCAACAGCATCATTCATTGTCTAAAATACGCGATAGGAAAACCACAACTCCTACCATTTTCTTGATAAATATTGACTGTGCTTAGTGAGCATAACGCGACCTTCATCGCTCAAAACAATTTATAGATAACATGACGTATGAAAAGCAGGTGTAATGTTAGTCCTAAACTTATTACATTTGTCTAACATCGTCACAACATAATAAAAGCTAGTTTCAACCTCGTTTCCAGGGTGGTCTTATGCCTTACGCTGCTCACGAAGCCGAATGAACAGCCTGGTACACTTAGCGCAAATCTGTCAAAAAAGTGGACAGACAAGCAACCATTATGGATTTTACGGTTGGCTAGGTAACGCTGATTATGCGACCTCGATTTATCATCCTTATAAACGTCTAGGGAAAAATCTTTCCTATGAACTACGAATGTACGCATGCATAAGCCTTTGATATAAATAGCAGTGCAACGACAATAAACTTTGACATGCCCCAAACAGAAAATACTCGAGGCTCAGGTTACTAAGATAGATAGAAAGGCAATCCAAAATTCGCAACTTGACCATCTATATGGCCACTGCGCAGCAGCTGTTGCTCCGCTGCAATAATACACGTATTTTTATAAGAAACTAAGGTACGGGGCTGGTAGGCAGTTTCTTAAATTTTTGGGCCTTTTTCAACCAAAATTTTCTTACATGTTCCTTATGTTTAAATGCCAGAAATGTAGACTTCATCTTGTTCTGTAAGAAGGCTCCAAAATTACTTTGTAGGATCTCAAAACAAGTAAATAACATAATTCGCGCTCAAAATAATGTCCAAACAGTTGCTATAACTGTGTCAAAATATTTGTAGCGAGATGTGACAATTAAAATTGCAATTTACTAAAGTGTCTTAGCTCTTTAAATTCAGATGGGGTTGTTTCTCAACTCTCGAAACTTGAGCATACCGTTTCTTATAAGATGTTTCTTATTAAAAAACTACGTGTAGTTCAAAATTAAGGAGCGGTCCTGAGGGCATTCACAGCTCGTTATCGTCTTTATCAATTTACAGAGACTAGTATCTTCACTATGAAACAACACAGGTATTTTCCGGAGCCCTATCCAGATTCTGTTTACTTTCCAGAAGTCATGTGTTTAAAAAGGCTTTTGCAAAGGGCGTTCCCTTCCTGCTTAAAGGTCTCGGACTTATTCTCCGCAATACCGATGTTAGATCGTCCTTTGTCTGGTGCTTTGCTATGGAATTCGTCAAATAAAAATGAATTACAATCAACTGGCAACGCCCTGTGCAAAGCCTTCCTCAAAAGGAACGCCATTTGCATTACCGATAATAAACACAAGCTTATACCTGATTAGCTCGTTTGGAAAATCCGCAAATAAAGCCTTGATTGAGTTCTCAATGTAAACATCATAATTTTCTCCAAAACAAATAAACATCGGCTTTGTAAAAACAAATCAATAACTGGAAGGATTGAGGAGAAAAAAGATAAAACATTACCCTGGGTACCAGAGCCAAAAAATAATAAAATAAAAAAATAAAAAAAAGTAAAGAAGGAAAGAAAGTTGGCTCTGGTCAAATGGTGACATCGATTGTAAGAATTGACCAATGAGAAGCCTTTATACCCAAACGGGTATATAGATTTGGTTAGATTTGATTGGGTAGCGTGAGTCACATGACAAGGCTACGATTGTGATCAGAAAATATGATTCGGGCGGTTATCAGTCATATGATCGATTGCTTGATCACAGCAATGGCGGACGATTTGAGGCGAGCTGTGGATGTTGTACTGGTAAAGTTTTTCAGCAAAATCGAGAGTTAAACTTCACAGCAGTTTAAAATATTATTTGTGCAAGTCAAAGCTACATTTGCTATACTGCCTAATGGTCATGGAAAATCGTTGCCGTTTGAAGTTACACCTTTGATGCGAATGAACGTTTTTGAGGGCCTACGTATACAATAGGTCAAGTGGAGGCGAGGGAGATACGAGTTGTAAACACCTTGACCTTGGTAACTGAAGTATTGTGATTGTTGTCTCGCCATTATTGGCAATCATGGACAATCAGGCGAAATAACTTAATATTGGAATTACCGCTTGTTGCCTGCACGGCGTATCAGTGTCACTAAATTCGAAGGATGTGATTGAAGGACAATTTCATATCGTCTATTATGGCACTCCCAAAGCATGGACACAGGGCAGGGGCAGTGGTGGAAAACGTTACAAAACAAACAAAACATATCAAGAAAAAGTCATCCTCATTGTTGCCGATGAGGCCCACTGCATTCTTTAATGGAAGGAATTTACAAACTTATTGCTGTCTGGTTTTTATTTGAATAAAATTTACCATGGTATTTACAGCATAATATAGCTTGGGTTGGGCCTACCAAGGAAAGCTTTGAATTTGATACCTGATGAAGGTGTTGTGGCGCAGTGGTGCAATCCTCTGACATTGCAGGCAGAACAGTCAAGCGGATAGCGTTCAATTCCAGGTAGAGCCCCATCACTTGAATGTGATGACAAAATGGGTCGCAGACTCGAACTCAAGTATTCTACTTCTGCAGTCCCAGCAGCACTTGACACTAAAAACTGCAACTTTACCTTTGAAACAGCCAGCTGTGAATTTTTCACTGTTAGGATACCTTCAGTATATTGGAACATGTATGTCACTGAACCAAAATGAGAAAAAAATGTGCCTCCATGATCACTGAATGATTTACTTTGAAGCAACGAACAAAGGGGGTACTTTTATCTTAGATTTATTTACAATCATATCTTCTGGTAGTAATTGGCAATTAAGGGGGGGGGGGCTTTACCATAACACATTAAGGAAACTTGTTATCATCAGCAAGTATTATTGAATCTTGAAAGGCTTGAGCAGGGGTAGGGGCAGGGGCATGGTTGTCTGTTAATTACGGAATTCATATGGTTTGACTCGACATGTTCCAATATACTGATGGGATCATAATGAAAAAGGTCATGAGACAGTTCCTTTGTTGTCCTTTTCTTTGGTAATTTATTCGTTAATGCTCTGCAAGATCATCACAGCAATTTTTAGGAACCCTATGTTGTAAGTACAGTAGGGCTCTATATTGTAATGAAAGATACACTACTCATCTAAACATGATGAGAAGTTTGTGTATACTGAATGTCAATTGTACAGAATTCACCTCATTTTGAATAGGTCTTAGTGGGAAACATTGTTGATACAATGTTAGTCTAAATTTGGGGAGTCTCGGTTAGGCCTGAGTTGTTCATTGCAAGGCCAAGGCTTTGTCAGATTGCATGGCATAAATCATCAGCAGTAGTTCTTGCATCAAATTTAAGCTGATGCAACCTGCATCCAATGCCTTCTAGGCTCCTAATTCCTTTTGGCCTTATTTGGGTAGTACAGAATCATATATATATATGCTCCCCACAACGTATTTCTCATTCTGGAGGTCTGATGCCATCTGCTAGTGCCAGCTATGCCTAAATATTGTAGAATTTTGTTAACCGCCCTCCCACCCCACTCAATGCCATATCTGCAAGAAAGCAAGGGAGGAATGTTTACATAATGTTGGATTACATGCAAGCTAAATATATCTTATTTCTATGTATAAGTAGTGTATCAGTTTCATGTATTGTATTGTTAGTAAGTGTAACATGTGGTTTTCTTGTGATGAACAATTTTGCCCCAAACCTGGATTTCTTTTGGCTCTCCTTATTTAGAAGTTCTTTCTGAGGTCATTCAACCAAATTATCAGTGATGATACATTAAGTGGTGCATGCAAATTTCTCTCAAATTTCTGAAAGTGTTTATGTTCTCTTCCAGGATTCAGCTTAAACACTTTCTTAGATAACAAATGTTTAACTAGATTGTCGAAATCAGCCTTTTTGCTTTTAACTTTGTGATGTCCTCAGGCATTACCAGCATTTTCTGCAAGAAGTCCAATGCATGTGATTCATGCTTTGGATTTCAGCTCTTTCGTGAGGCATTTCATAACAATGTTTCTAACCATTTCCAGTGTTTAGACCTCACTCGAATACCTTCCGAATAATATGATACAGGAAGCAAGTGAATACGAAGAACGAATATGCAAAGTAGTTCCTAATTTTCTTAATTTTTGGTGATTTGAGTGTTATCTTCTTATAAGCAGTTTCTTAAAAAAAATACACGTATTTTTTTATTAGAAACCGCTTATAAGAAATGGTAGGCTCAATTTTTCGACAGTTAAGAAACAACCCTAACTGAATTGAAAAACTAAGAAACGTTTGTAATTGACAGATTTAATTCTCTGTTGCACTCAAATATGTTTTGAAACTGTACAGCTATAGCAACTGTTTGGAGTTGGACATTATTTTGAGTGCGAAATATATTATTTACTTGTTTTGAGACTTATTAAGTAATTTGGGAGCCCGTTAGACAAAAACAAAATTAACTCTGCAATTCCTGCATTAAAAATGTAAGAAACACGTCAGAAACTTTTGTTAGCAAAATGGCCCAAAAATTCAAGAAACTGCCTACCAGCCCAAGACCTTAGTTTCTTATAAAAAAAAACGAGTGTACGTGTACTGCACAATGCCAAAACATTCTGACATAGCCAAGGAAATGTGAAGCTGCAAATTACAAAAGTTTTGTATTAGCCTTTTATTAGTCTGGTTCTTCATTTTGTTCAAATTGAGCCTACAGTTTCTTATAATAAGTGTTTTTTTAAAAGATGCAACAATTTTGTACTGACTCGTAAATGTAAGTTTAGCAGGGCTCCAAACATAGCAGATTCTCCTATTTTTTCTCCTCTGGATATCGATTGTCTTTGACCATAACCAATATATAAATCTTGACTCCCGTCGTGAGGAAGTTTATTCCACAAATGCGGCATTCTGAGTCTCCAGTGCAGCCGATTTTTTTCGACAAACTTTTACCGGTGTTCCTCCTTGATTGTTGATGGATTTTTGATGGATGTTTCTTCAAAACAAAAGGATTTTTGCCAAACGTGGAAACAAGTGAAAATAAATGGAACAAACAAATCACAAGATAAAGATCTCATTCTTATGTTTCCCTTTGTTGACTTTGTTTGCAACTTCAATTTGAATGGGGTGTTTTTAGATTTTCTGCTCTTTGCAAATCCCTTGCAAATGCAAGCTTTTAACCCTTTCTTTGAAATTTCTTACACAAAATACGCATAGCAACATCCCAAAACATAGATAACACATGCAAGTATGAGTGCCTCAGTCTAAATGTGATTAATCACATGATTAATCACATCTTTTGTTGATCACCATGATTGGAGAATAGTTGATTGAATTGATTCATATCAGTCAAATTTAAACCAAAACGAGGTTGTGTTATCATTTGACCAGAGCCTCCTTTCTTCCTTCTCTCTTCCTTTTCCAAATTTCAATTTCTTTCTAATTTTGAGGCTCTGGTACCCAGGGTAATAAAACATATGCAAACATGCTAAACCAACAACCGATGTTCTCAAAAAGAAAACGTCACGTAAATTCTTCGCAAAATCTTTGCATTCAACAGACTTGCAACAACGAATTTAAGTTTTCCTTTAACTTTGCAATCCCAATAACTACCACAACCCTCGGCGGGGGGGGGGGGGTAGAGTATTACGGGCTTACGTTACCAGGTGAGTCCGAAACATTGTTAGACGTTTGAAAGCCTGTTTGAAGGACGTTTGAAAAATTTGATCGACGTCTTTTGATCGTTTTCAGTGTTTTCGAAAACGAAAATTCTAAGATAGTCGCTTCTAGCTCTAATAACTGAAAACGGAAACATTACAAAAAATCCTGGGATCTAATTCAGGCTTTCTGCTGAAGATTAAGTCATAAATCTTCAAAATCGATCCAGTGTACGATTTATCGTGGCCTGCAAAAAATGCATGGTTTATTTAAGCGCACCCGGTACAAGATTATACTGTTATAAATGGTACGTCGTACTTTTTTCCAAAGTGACCTGGGCATAATGACGTCATAAAAGCGCAAAGAATGTGTGTCTTCTGGTGTCAGTTTTGACGAAAACGTCTTATTGTTTCCTCACCTCATCATTGCTTGCCGCTAAATTGGTAGCCTGTGTTCCAGACCAAACATTCTTTTTGGAGGGTCTGGAACACAGGCTAATAAACTGGGTGCTCATGCAAGAAAATGGCTCATGCAAGAAAATAGCGACGAGATTTGGCCTAAATTATCAGAATGTTCAACAAATTTACAGCTGTTACGAACATCGAAATTTTCAAAAGAGTTGGTATTTCGCTACAGACGTTGGTAAGTTTATTCTCAAGCATTAATCGTACAAACCCTGGACTTGTCCTTTAAATATATTTGGATCATTGACAAATAGATCAACGAGAATCTTATGATAGGTTTGATGATCAAATCATCATCATCATCATCATCATCATCATCATCATCATCATCATCATCATCATCATCATCATCATCATCATCATCATCATCATCATCATCATCATCATCATCATCATCATCATCATCATCATCATCATCATCATCATCATCATCATCATCATCATCATCATCATCATCATCATCATCATCATCATCATCATCATCATCATCATCATCATCATCATCATCATCATCATCATCAATTTCTTTAAAGTAAGCTTGAAATACATACAAGATAGCAAAATTACTGCTAACTTAGGCCTACATATAATATAAAAAACAAATGCAAAAAAGTCTATTTACAACTGTTAACAATATTAGCATTGAACATATAATATAGGTGAATATCATGTTAGATACCCAACCAGCGTTATGTATGTTTTGCATAGCCTACAGTTGCAGTTCTCGCCCTTCCGACATCTAATCATGTTTTTAAAGATAGGAAGCGTGCTTGCCTGTTTCACTACAGTTGGTAAAGTAGACCAGAGTCTGTTTCCCATGAAAGATATAGTCCAATTCCAAAGTACTTTATGGGGCACCCAAGTACTGCAAGTGCCTATTTATACACCATCAATCAATACTACGGAGTAGTAAGACCGATTTCAAACATTTAAATTGCCATATCTAAACAGGCTTTTCTTCTGTGTAGCAAATGTAAAAAACAAAGGGCAGCAGGTAAGTTGGACATAAAGATTTACAGGATTCTGACATAATCCCATGCTAGTAATTTAATTTGTTAGCATGGCGGACAGTATGAAGTTTACTATAACATCTCTGAAGCATAAACCGACATATTCCAATACCCCATCCTTCACATTCACTATTAAAAAATCTTCCGATTAATATCTTTTGAAGAGAAGCTTGTCAGATTTTTACACATTCTCTGCAACAAAAAACATGCATTCTCTGGCGATAAGACTATTCTATTTGCTCTCATGTGTTAATTCACTGACCACGCCAAATCTCTGGCGCCATGTGTTACAGTTCTTCACTCTTAATTAAAAATAAACTTATGATTAAGTTTGCAACTATATCATGTTTTAGAATTTATTATGACCGATATGTCTAGGCAAAATTGCTTATGAAATTTTTCCGCGGGTGGTTAGCCGCCGCAGTTGTCCTTTATTTCCATAGCTGTTCTTTTGCGGAGGAAAACATTATTCTCTACTGTGAAGGAGCTACCATCTCCTCCGCAGAAGTGTAGAAATTACTCCTCCGCATGCACATATAAATTGCAGCGCTCCTCCATAGAAGCACACCAGCAGTATCTAACTACCCAAGCCGCAAAATTTGCCCCGAAGTAGGGCAAACTATGGCCTTGTGCACGCGAAAGGTGGGTTTCAAGAGAGGTTTTGTGCTTATATCGAAAGAAGAAGGGTAAATCTAAAGTTCTGCCGGGTGAATTTTGTTTATTTGATTCGGAAGGCGAGCAGAAGGCATTACAATTCTCGCCTATTTAGGGCTCAAATGAAACAATTACTACTCAACTTCGTCTCGGTAGACGGGATGAACTTTCATGTATGTAAATGTAAAATTCTGCCAAGAAAATGATAAATTTAAGAACAAAAGATACCTAACTACATCAACATGATAAATGAATTTATTAACAGTACAATAGGAAACTATTTTGTAGTAGCATTGTTAAGGTTCTTAAGGGAATACTGTTGCACGATCTCCGTGGAGGCGTGCTTAGTAGCCAAATATAAAAAGCTCTCCAAGGCGTGGAGAATCACAGGTCGATAGCAAGTACTTTTATGAAAGATAGGATCCCTCCCACCCATCCCCTCCCTGTTTGC